>VVHJ01032171.1:0-10924 GCA_015107715.1 Tylochromis polylepis
TTTTTAGAATTTGCATATCGATATTTTACCTTGTTTTTGTGTAACGATCTAATTGTTGTCAATAAATTGTTTTTTCTTTTAATCCTTGAACCACGTCTCTGTGTCGAGTATAACAGACCTGAGTGTCTTATTGGAGATTAACATTAGTTCCAAACCAGTATTCTCTGGGTGACATTCCCAGGGTGGCGTTGTCGTATTTCCATTTGGGTTTTATAGTATCCATCCTTTCCTATCCCACTGCTGCCACACTAACATTAGCTAATTACGGCTGAATTTCCCAGAGGAACCTACCTGAGGGCTTAATAAAGTTCTAAGTTCAAGATGATGTAGGTTAATTCTGGAGGTACTATGTCATAAATGAAAATACTGGAGAAAAAAAAAAAAGATGGTGATTGGATCTAATTTATTCTGAGTGTAACATAAATGTCAGAACACACTTGATGGCCATCCATAATGGAGGCATTTTGTTAAAAAGTACAAGTCAAACTCACAGTGGGGCCAGGTGAAGAGCTGGGGAAAAACCAAAGATATCGGGACATGGACTCTAGAAACTATGAATTGACTTGTAGTGAATTAAATACCAATATACAGTATGAAGTACATTAATAAATAAATAAAAATATTGATCTTCTTTGTCGGGTCCAACCAGCGACATCTGGGGTTCAAAAGTTAAGTCAACAGAAGTGCCACAATCGGCAGTCCCTCCAATGGCCACTGGAGGGTGGCTCAAACAGGTCAATCCCCATAGAGTCTTATGTTAAAATGTTTAAAAAAACATATTTAGGGCTCAAAAAAAAAAAAAAGGTTTTGGCCTATATGAATAGTTTGTGCCTTAACACATCTTTACATTGGGTCATTTTTCTTTTTAATGACTAATCCACTTGGATATTAGTAAGGCTTCAAGTGAGCGGTATTATTGCATTATTTCCATATAGTTTAAAACTTTGTCTTCCACCAGAAAAATGCCATGATGATGCTAACGTCCCCAAAAAGCGCAGAATCAAGTGGGTGTCTGTATACCTATATTTGAACAAATATTAACTCTCAACTCATGCTACATTAGCTACTAGCACTTCCTCTTTGCACCCTGGGCATTCAATACATGGACATTATGTAAGAGGAAGTAATGCTGCACCAATAAGTGTTAGGTTTTACCTGAATATGACTGACAAAAAAAAGCAGTCTTTTGATTAAAGGTCATATTTTGAGCATTTCCCATGATCAAAAGTGGAAGAATTTGCTGCTCTTCTCTGCTGTTTAATTTGAAATTACTGTCCATTATTTCCATCAATCACACTTTCTAAAATGTAAGGGTCTTAATATATTGTCCTACCTATTGAGGTTTATTCCAACTAATGAGATAATCTCTTGATGCCAGAGCAGCTTTCTTTTTTTCTGTAATTGAAGCCCAATTAACTTGTTACGTACTCTTTTTGTTTTTTTTGTTGTTGTTTTTTGAGGACACTGACCTTTAAAGTGACTCACCTGCACACTTTGTCCTGCTGATCAGTGGGGGTCCGGGTGCTCCGGTGCCTCCTTCCCCAGGCCGGGTTAGCAGGACACTGATGTGATACTCTGTGTCTGGTTCCAGGTGCCAAACCTTGTATGTAAGCGAACCCACACCGTGAGTCTCTGTCCAAGTGGACTGGCTGGCCCGGTACTGGATTTCCCGCCGAATGACCGGTCCATCCCCCACGATGGAGTTAGTATTGAGCTGGATGATCAGATAGGTGGGACCTGCCCGCAAAAGCTGGGGGGGTGCAATTGGTGTAGGTGGCACTGAAATGCAGAAACCAAAATAAATTCCTCTACTTTTTTTTTTTTAAAGTACTTATTATTTTAAATTCACATTAGAATCAGGTTTTGGAAGCAAAATTAGAAACAGGAAAAACAAAATTAAAAAAATGCGAGTGTGTGTGTGTGTGTGTGTGTGTGTGTGTGTGTGATGGAAAACAGGTTTTATTTTTTCAGCAGGAAAGAAAAGTCGAAGAATAGGAAAGGAGACGTGAAGGATTTCTGACATGGACTTTCTCTTTTTTCTTTTACAGTTTCAATAACATTATTTCTGCTCTACTGGAGCATTTAGTCATAAAAATCTTTTAATCACATCAATACTAGGATAAAGATAGAGCAAGAGTGTGAGAGGCTCTTGAATGCTGAAAAATCTTAATTTTCACTCTAATGATGCTGAATAAGAGCTTATTTGCATGAATAATTGCATAACTAATTCAGTACTCTATGTGCATAAAAACCTACAGCCTTGATGGATAATATGACCCTCATCAACCAGGCGAACATTAAATTAATTCATCACACGATGCTGTGGGTGAGGAACTGGGTGTGCAGTGATTCTGACTGATATATTGCAAGGTGATAACACCTGCCTAAAGATGTTTTATGACATGAGATATTGAGACATAAAGAAAAAGACGGTGTTTCTAACAAGCAATTCCACACCTTTCAAAACACACCTATTTTATTTTGGCAAAGACTCATTAGCAAATTTCAGTGACAATGAAGGTGTAAAATAAGTGTTATTTTGGAAAGACTTCTTCTTATTTTACTCCATCACACGTGCAGCTGAATTCACCCAACAGTAAAAAAGTTTGTTGAAAAGGTGACCATCTCAGATGTTGAACATTTACAGTAGATTTAGTAAAAAATTGTAAAAGGTAAGAAGGCTAGAAAACGATAAGTATATGTGTTTAAATTTTGTTCAAAAGAAAACAAAAGCACAAAACCTCTGCAAACTCTACAGAGACCAGCAGATTTGAAGCTAGACTCTTCTTGTTTCTTGCAAGGCAGCATCGCTTACCACTTTAAATAACTGCCACCCAGAAAGACCAGTTTGTGGGTCAGAGTGGACACTGCGTGACGGTCTGATCACAACCATTTAACAACGAAATTCAATGTCCGTAAACAGATAAGCTTTTGCTTTCAAACCATTTTAGGGCATTTTCCCAAAATCCTCTAAAGATGAGTTTTAGCCTTTCACTTCTGAACCAGATTTAGATCTGACATCTTCAAAGGCTATGACTGAGCTATCACTGGCCAGCCAGATTTACCCACATCAACAACATCCGTGGATATATAGTGCTGGGTGGGGCACACCTCTTTAAGGACGTCTAGGTAATCAGAATCCAAGGCTGCCACTCACACCACAAATCATAGCTTTTTTTTTTTTTAAAGGTATGACTTTTGGTCTATTAATTGGGACAAAAATGTTCCACAGCTGCTAAATGGAAATGCCACTGCAGCCATTTTGTGGTTGCCAGTTACAGTATTCAGATTCAATACTGCACTATTTCCAGAGTAACATAGATTTTTCCACTGACAGGCTCAATAGTCCTGTGACTTAAGATTAAAAAAAATGTGATATTAACCACCTGGCACATCTCTCCATTTGGGATACTTGGTAGCTGAATTCATACAACTGACATAAGTGACATATTTATATCATACCCATCTCTGCAGTTCAGTCTGTCTACAGGCAGACTTTCAACAAATCAGTAGTTACATGTAATGGCAGATGACCCTGTGGACCATTACAAGGATGTTGTCAGTCTTTTCAGCTTGATGATCACTGCTATTTATTTGAGTGTACAGATAAGGAGCTAAATGAAAGAGAAGCTGGGACTCAGTGGGTGAAGGAATAGAAATAAAGACCATTTCTCAGGAAGCTGGAAGTGCTTCTGCATTCATTTCTCTGCTGCTCAGTGAGAAAGAAAATTCTCTCTGCAAAGAGTGGGACCTGTAGATACCAGGTATGAAAAATTTCCATGTGTCAACTGATGAGAGAAATCCCTGCTGTGCAACTCCAAGAATCTATGGCTTGAATAAAAATTGCCCTCCTGGGGATGGTGTTTCACCTGCACAAAATCAACCAGAAGAAAAGACCAAGGCTGCCCAGACTGACGGCATTGCTCTAAATATGGTAACGCTGCATGTTGTCATCTTAGTCATGCAGGGGGGAACTTGCAAACAAACTATTTCATCTGGTGTGCTGCTACTTCTCCAATAAAAAGACAAGCTGAACAGAGGGCTAGCCACAGTCAACAAAGCAACATAAGCAAAAGAACATGTCAGCTATTGGGTCAGCCAGCAGGTATCCTTGAGCTCTGTGCCAGGCAGCTACTTTACATTCAGTTATACAACAATCTACAGCCTCTCAGTAGAAAATACACACAAAACATTTTTACTTATACAATATACATATACAATTGCCTTGCTGGATTACATTGCAGTTGTTTTGGAGTTGCCAGTAATAGCTTCCTCACACAGTATTGGAGTGACAAAGATTTCTTTCTCCGTTAATAATTTAGACCCCGCAAGGTGTGGAAAAAAAAAGGAAAGAAAACAGGTTAAAAAAAATACCAAAGTTTCCGTTTAGTTTCCTCCTAGCTTCCTTTTAAAGAGCACAGGGAACAAATCTAATGATTTATGTCCATTTGGACAGGCAAATGTTTGGAATAAAAGAGAAATGAGTAACATACTCACTCCCAGCAGAAAAGCTCATTTTACAAAGAAACATAAAACTATGATATCAGAAATGTATGAAGCAGTTAAACACATAATACACAGTGAAAGTAACACAACTGCTGCAGAAAAGCCGAGGACCCCCAACCGGTCACGGCAGATGGCTGCTCCTTCCTGAGCCTGGTTCTGCTGAAGCGTTCTTCCTGTTAAAAAAGAGATTTTCCTTCCCACTGCTGCCAAAATGCTTGCTCAATGGGGCTCATTTAACTGTTGAAACAAACTAATTGTTTATTTCTCTTGAAAATCACAAAGATTTTACTGCTTTTCACTCAAAGTATTGTATTTCATCCTCATATATTTCCCATTATTGTGGCTATTGCAGCTGTTTTGATTGCACAAGTCAGTGTTTGCTGGAGCAAAAAGTGTAATCTGCCTGCAGCTTTCCCAAAAACTTTATTTTAAACATTTTTCTGGCTGAATGTGAACAGAAATGGGAGGTGAATGGTGATGTTTGCTGTCTGAAGTAACTGTTGCAGACAACTTTCTTTAATTTCAGTTTTATTTACATAGCGCCATACAACAAAAAACCAGTCGTCTTAAGGCACTTTATATTACAAGGTAAATACCCTACAGTTCTCACTGACCTAATCACAGTGCGTTAGGTTATTTGCGATATTCATCTGCACACACTGGTTTATTTCCATCTGAGGTTGTGGGTATCTTTCCATTTAGCATGTGTTATTGCTGCAGAGCTTATGGTGAGACATCCAGCACATAAATTGCTCTTACCAGAGACACAAGGAAGACATATGGCCCTCTTCTTAACAGCAAAGATGAAGGCAAAAGTAAAACTTTGCGTGGGGAAAAAGCTCATTAAAAACGTATTTTGAGGCAAAGTCAGCAAATCTCATATACTGTACATAAAAGATGGACACAGCCACACGATATCACCCCTGTGTTGGATTCTGATTCTGCCAGAGGTTTCTTTCTGTTTAAAGGAAGTTTTTACTTTCTACTGTCGTCAAGTGCTTGCTCAAAGGTGGTCATCTGATTGTTGTGGTTTTCCCTGTATTATTGTGTATGAAAATGTTTACATTTTACCTCTGACGATGAGTTCTCCAAAGTTGGAGACGGCGGCACCTCTGGGGGACAGGGTGATGCAGCGGTAGAGGTCCTGCTCTCCACGCTGTGCCTCCACCTGGAAAGTCGCCATCAGCCGCTTGTGACTCAACCGAGACAGCATGGACGTGTCCAGGAGCACGCCGTTTCTCCGCTGACAGCCAGAAAAAGTGCACAGAGGGAGAGAGAGAAAGCACTGAGTGCACCAGCCCAACCATATGTGTTTACCTGAATCTGTCCAAGTCATTAAAAATAAGCAGGCGTCTGAGAAGCAGACAGGAAGACAAAGCAGGGCTGGAATTAACCACATGGGAGGGGAAGATAATAAATGTGATAAATGTCACTGGTCACAATAGTTTGTTCGCTTTCGAGACCAGTAACACAGGCCTCCCAGGTTGCTGTTGTTTCCAGCACCAGGGCTTGAGCTGACATCTCCTACCATGCTAATGTGTCAGTGCTCCAGGCACACTGGCAATTGGCTTAAGCAGTGGAACAGGAAATCAGAGGCCACAGCACTCGGAATGAGCTGTTCCAGGTGCGAGATACAATATATACAGCCTCTCGCACAGAATAAGTAGATTATTATGTAAGCTGTCGCCTGCTTATGCTTTTCACCAGTAAGTGGGTTTGACATCCGCATGTTTGAATTGGTTTAGGAGGATGGGGGGAAAATACACTGCTGTTAGAAAATATGAAATTAGATATATAGTGCCTGAGTATTGCCTACAGCTACAGATTATACTTCAATTTAACTTTAGCCTTGGTATCAATAAAATCTGCAATCTTCTTTTATGTAATCTCTTTTTAAATTTGTTTCCCACTTTTTTGGTTAAAAAAAAACACTTTTTTTCATCAGTTTGACATGGCTTTTTAATGTAGAGCATAGATACAGTTTATTTTGTTGTTGTTGTTGTTGTTTGCTTGTTTTTTTGTTTTTTTGCATAAACTTTAAATCCCACCTTCAGGCTTTTAAAGCAAAAATGCTTCTGTTTGCCAAGTGGGCTGCCATTCTTCCTGTCTGCCAGCAAGCCTTCCATCATAATGCAATTAAGAGTTGTGATGTGCAATGACTAATTCAGGTTTGGACTCAGCACATATTGATATTAAATAAATAACATCTGAGAGTGCCGTCTGCGATTTTTGAGCTCAAGGACAGCAGAAAAAATATGATATAAATGGATTAAGAAACATTATGCTAACAATTTGTTTGGACTAGCTAAACAGAAGAAAGAGTGGAGGAGAGCAGCTCCAGATTGGTCCAGAGAGGACCTCTGCATTGGCAGGGAGATCAAAGAGAAAGCAGCAATTAGCAGTCTCAGTGCTGACGATCAAACAGGCCCTGAACAACAAATGGAGGAACAGAAGGTGGTAATGGCTTATGATATATCTCCATTCTCTGTTGTTACCAGTTTGGGTTTTTTTTTTCTCCTAAATTAGAGGAGCAGGGAGGAGTGTAACTCATGCTGACATGGGCCGAGAAGTTGCAGCACTTTGTCAAATTACAGAAGACAAGCCTTCTATTGTTTCTTTGCATTTTCACATGTGTGTATAGCTCAGTCAACAAATTCTGAAAATGATTTTTTTTAAATGGCTCTTTCACACACCGATGATCTTCAAAGGCTTCGGTACAGAGAAAAGAGGGTGGGGGTGAAATAAAATTGAGTGGAAACACAGGGGATGGATCACCAAGTATACAGAGATCTCATTTGCAAAGTGTCTTTTCCCTGCTGCTATCATTTCAAAAGCACTTAGATGTGCAGGCTTCAAGGCCAAAAGAAGGAGTGGAGGCATTCAAGGATGGATTTATGAAGACTAATATTAGCTCATATTCAAACTATGAAAACTGTTTTCAGTTGCATGAGAGAAATGACTTTAGGGGCTTTTGTAAACTAAATGCCATCCCAATCAAAAAGCTAGAAAAGCAGAGGCACAAACTTAATAATCATCCAAACTCTCAAATGGCTCTGCGCACAACACAACCATTAAAAGGCAAAACTCAGAATCACAAACTTTCTGAATTATGTAAAAATGCTAAATTGCACTACTATTACTGATATTATGCTGACATAAAAGATAATGGCTCCCATTTTCTTTAACGACTACTGCACAGTTAATTACGAGGTCAGAAGAGGTGGCTCCATGTCTTTGCCACCAGGTAATTCTGCGCTTGACTATTAAGAGACAACCAGTATTGGCCTTCCATAAAGTTAGAGGACTTGAAATTTTAAACCAAAAAATGTATTTCATCATTCATTTTTTTTTTTTTAACCTTTTTTAAGATTCTTTCTTAGAGCTCCAAAGCACAGGATACTGCATAAGAGAACTTCAGACACCAATGAGTTTTGGACACGGGAGGATTCTGTGTAAATGCCTGACAAAGTTTGACAAGAGCCACATGCTTATGGCTAGACGTCTAGGTCAGCGCATGTCTGCTCCTGTGAGCTGCTTCCAGTCAGCAGTGGTAAGTAAATGCTGACAGTGAAACATGGACAAATCAAAAACTAGCAACAGGGTGCTGAGTCGCTTGCTTCACAGTGGCTTCGCCACGCAGGTTACATCTCTTATAAAAATCTGCTGCTAACATCTTGATGCCAGATACTAAGGGCACCTTCAGAAGTCCTGCAGAGTCCATGCAATGCCAGGCCAGAGAAGTTTTGGTAGGATGCAAATGACTAACCACATATTTTGCAGGGGTACTTTTAATGTTGTGGCTTCCACGCAGATCAATCAAGTTTGAAAAATCAATTTAAAATTTGAAGGGTTTCTGGTTTGAAGTCTTCTGAAGTGATGAGCTGAATTCATATACTGAATATACTGTTGGGAGATCACTAAACTTAATAATCAAGCCTCTGAAGGGTGATGATTTTAACAGACTTCCAAGCATGTGGTGTTTGATGGTTAAGACTCTCTTGAGACCCTTCTGTAGTTTGAAGTAAACAGATATGATGAAGAAAACTGGCTGTGCAAACAGATGTGATATGGTTAAAAAAGGAAATAAATAAATAAATTCAGCATTTCCTTTCTGCAGTATCTTCAGAAAAGAAATACATATCCTTACTGTACCCTACAAAATACCCAATTCCAGTTTCATAACCAGCCATCTATTACCATTGTTTCATATTAGACATTAAATAGCTACATACACTGTGTTGCATGGTAAAAATCAAAACAACACTAATCAGTGAAAGACTGGTGGTTCAGAACTGTCTATCCAAAATGCGCAATTAAGTAACATCTGTGGCCACGGTCATCAAATATTAATACCGATATCAATATCTTATATTAAAAAATGCTAAACTAAGAGCATGTAAAGGGGCCAAAAGTCTATTATTTATTCATTATCAGTAAACACTCCAAATTTATTTTAAACACCGATAAATAATTTGGAAGCATGGGAGTCAAATATTGCAGCACTAAGAGCAGTCTCCATGATGATGATCTCTCTGATCCACTTGAGCAGTATTGAGCAGTATCAGTACTAAAAACACAAGTTTGTATATCTGTACTTTGGGGTTCAGTGATAGTCAAAATGGTACACACACTAAGAGGTTTAAGTTTATTTAAGTTCATAAGTTGCATTTTCATGTCATTAGAGAAAGCTGGACACAGTTCATCTCAGTCACCTCCCATGATGCAACACAACAAGTTTTAAATGTTTAAAACCTTGTGGCCACATAAGTCAAGTTCAACACCCCTCTACTATATCCAGACTTTAACTGAAAATCCAGGGTTGTTATTGCTTCTGATCATAAATGATTTTTGATGTTCTTCAGCCAAGTGTGAAAATGTGGTTGCGTTTGTTAAGCTGTGCTGTGTCAATCTGAAAATGGCCCTGCCATTGGAACACAATAACTGATGATTGAATACACAATCTCACAGTCTTATGATACAAAGCCCCTGCCCACTTGAAAAGCTACTATGAGATGTAAATAAAAAGAATTTTCCCTTCAATCCAAAACTAACCTAGACTAATTTCCCCTTTAAAGTCATCTCCTTGTGCATCCCTACAATGGTTTGTGTGCAGGTTCTATTATTAGATTTATCATTGGAAGTCTCAGAGATTGTGCTGGTGTGTTTTCAGCGCGCTGTATGCTGGCACACGATCACACAATGAAATTCAGATTGACAATCTGGCAGTCGGAGCGGTTTGAAAGAGACGCTGATGTCTGTGCTTCAAGCAAGTTTGAGGTCCACAACACAGTGCACAGTACCAGTTCAGAGCGTGACTTTCATGGAGCAATCTAGAAGCACCAGCAGCATCAAGAAACCAGGAGATGCACAAGAAGAAGATCTGGAAGGAGAAAAATTGCCGCATTTGGGACAATTAATGGAAATTTTTAGGCTCTAGTTTGTGTTCTGCTGTGTTTGAAAGCCAAATCGCAAACAAATCTCTAAATCTGAAACACTCACCAGATTGAAAAGGAACAATGATGCAGTCTAAACTTGGCACTGCAGTCCTCAGTATCCCTAAATTCACTGTGAGCAAATGTTTAATGGTGCGTTTCAAAACTTCACATCAACCCAATCGGAAAAAATCTCATTCATTTCTTTCAAGGTTTTGTGCTCTGGTGGACTGAACTAATATAAATGCCAATGCACAACTGGAATAATGAAGGAAAATCACAAATGCCAGTGTTTTGTCCTTGCTTGCAGCTAGGGCATTGAGTCTCAAGTCTTTTCTGTAACACATAGGTTTACATTAAATTTACCAACAGCATTTGGGAAATTTTCATACATCATCACAAATCATTTAATAAGAGAACTCTATTTATATCATGTATGTTAAATCTAGTTACTCTCTGGTTTTTGTTTAAAAAAACAAACAACATCTCTTCAATAAAAAGTATAGATTTAAATGTTGGTAATCAATGTCTCCGATTGCTGTTCTTCCACAAATTCTAAGAAAAAAAAAGTTTACAAGGGTGCTGATGTTCCTGGTATCTCAGTTTCTCTTAACTAGCAGAGCATAGAATGACGTCTTAGATCAACAAGGACATTTTGCTAGCCCCTCCATCTGTTTTTAACTAATAATGCATTCTGTCTTTATCTTTTCTGTTACTTCTTTCTTCTATAATCTCGAATCCCTGCTCTGTTATAAAGAAGCTTAGCTGTGGCCTTGACTGTGCGAGCAAAGATAATTAATACAAAGAAAACACAAACACGCTAATGTACACAATCTGTCGGTCTCACCTCCAGTAGGAAGGGCTCAGCCTCAGAAACTTTTCCCGTGGCGATACACTGGAACGAGGCATTCTGCCCGGCATTCACCTCCACGTCACCCAGCCGAGAGAAATGAGGCACCTTGTCTGTGGTAGGAGGACACACAAAA
>VVHJ01032176.1:0-13660 GCA_015107715.1 Tylochromis polylepis
CTTTGGAGACGGCTTATGGTTGAGAAATGAACATTCAATGCACGAGCAACAGATCTGGTTGACATTCCTGCTGTCAGCATGCCAATTGCACGCTCCCTCAATGCTTGTGGCATCTGTGGCATTTTGCTGTGAGACAAAACTGCACATTCCAGGGTGGCCTTTTATTGTGGGCAGTATAAGGTACACCTGTGCACTACTCATGATGTCAGATCAGCATCTTGATGTGGCACACCTGTGAGGTGGGATGGATTATCTTAGCAAAGCAGAAGTGCTCACTATCACACATTTAGACTGATTTGTGAACAATGTTTGAGAGAAATGGTAATATTGTGTATCTGGAATGAATTTTAGATCTTTAAGTCCATCTCATGGAAAATCGGAGCAGAAACAAAAGTGTTGCGTTTATATTTTTGTTGAGTGTAGATTGTATCTTGTGAAATCAATACACATGAGTGTCTTTAGATGCTGTTGCCAGTGGTTAGTCTATTGATTTGTTCAGCTGAACTTGTCTAGCATATGGGTTGATTAACAATGCAGAGTAGAGGTCAGAGTCAGGGATAGATAAGGTAATATTATTGTAATGCGATGCACATGATGGAGTGGGTGGTACTAAGGTGGTAAAAGTCTCACTGAATTCATTCATGACCTCTGGACTAACAGGAAAATTCAAACTGTGATGCTGCCAGTCAGTAGTCCGTTTCAGCTTCCTGTTGCCGATAAATATTTCATGCAGCTTTTTGCATGCTATCGTACAGCCTCTGTGTTTGAGTGTAACAGAAGAGAGCCAAAGACTTATAAGCGAGGGGAAGAGAAGTTCTCATATATCTATATCATGTCTCCTCTCTGCAAAAAGGCATCAGTAGCAGGTTACTAAGCGCAGGTTTCAAAGAAAAGTCTGGTTTAGATGGGAGGTATCGTTACTAATGTTTTCATTAATTAAGCTTATTGCTTTCCTTCCTTTATCTAAAGCTAAATATGTGTCTGTTTTAGTACATGACAAAGCTAAGGTTGTTCTCTGCAGCAGGCACCCTCTGGAATTGGTTTTAAGATTTTATTTTCAAACAAACTGCAACAAAAACAACAGAAAAAGTTCTCTTTCTGTTTCAAATGGGTTTAAAATTCATTTATGCTCATTGACTGTGTCTAATAGCCTGCTGTTTCATGAGTAGTGGCTACGTTTTGAAATCTCAGATGTCATTTTATGGTAAGGATTAGGGTGCGGCTCATGATTAAGATCGTCATCAGTCGACACTACTGGGTTGGAAACCACATGCAACTAACAATAAATTCTTTTGATAACACACAAATGAGTGTTACATGCCATTTCAGGATACTGGGGTGCAGAGTCTAAAGATTCCCCTAAAAACAAAGATTCCTAAAAACATGCTTGTCATTTGCATTTTTTTACAGAACATAGCCTGCCGTCAGCTTCAGTGTGACATTAGAATAAAGTCTTCACATGAAACCTAATTGATAGGGGTTTTTTTCTCATAAAAGAAAGATTGCGACATTATGATGCAAAACTTGTGCAGCAAAAATCAATTTCTCACCACTTCATCTGTATGCTGACAACAATCCACATTTCTCCCAAAAAATATGGAGCATTACTTTATTTCTGAGCAACTTCTCATGAATTATTCTGTAGAGCTCACAAACTGAGTTTGAGCGACAGCTTGCACAAACACCCTACTCCTGATGGCCCTTTGGTCAAAATAATTGCACCGTCCTTAGTTCACCCTTCAAATTGAATTACATCATCTAGTTGTGGATTAGACCACTGAGCATCAATATCGCCAAGGGAGAGCGTGGCTTAAAAAGAATGATGCATCCTAAAAATAAAAACAAAAAAACCGAGGCAATTAAAAAACTAATGTTTTCACACAGCTCACCCAACACACTAATGCATGCATTGCACATATGGATTAGTGTTTCTCTCACTGACCTATCATAAATAATTCTTTTTATGCTATGGACAGGTTATGTAGTTAAAGCCTTTGTGTATTGAACACTGATAATAAGTACATAATTGATCAAATATGACTGACTGTGTTAAATCTTCCATGGGTGGAAGGCATGTCAGAACAAACAGAATACTGACATTCAGTGATGAGTATCCAAACAGCTTATAAATGCCATAAGCCATCATAGTGCAATTATACTTTAAAGATGAAGTGTGTTTGTCTTACCATAACAAAAGAATTTTCAGTCAGTATTACTGTAATGAGCAGCGACCCACACACTTCCACACACTCCGGTTTGCCGTGCAAAAAGCTTTATTCAACACTGTCATACACATAGACGCCAGCTCTCCCAGCGTCTGTCGCACTGGCTCACTTACGTCTTCCTTCTCCTCTCCCACACCCGCTCTCCTCCTTCTCACTGTTTATAAACGAGAAAACACACACAAACCATTAGACCCTGACAGCCGGCACCTGCTGAGCTCCGCCCAGCGAGCTCACTGCCTCACTCCTCCCCTGCAGCCGCGCCAGGGACCACACCCCGCCACAATTACATTACACATGTAAGTGGTAAATGGACTGGTTCTTATATAGCATTCTCCTCTATCTGAGCACTAAAAGGGCTTCAAACAAAATACCTCATTCACATAAGCACTTTTTTTTTTCTACACCTAAGTGCTTTCTAGCAAATACTCCGTTGGATGGATTGGAGAGCAACTTGTGGTTCAGTATCTTGCCAAAGCATACTGCATGCAGACTGGAGCAGGCAGGAATTGAACCACCAATCTTGCGATTAGTAGATGACTTGCTTTACCTTGTGCGTTTCTAATTTCCCCTGTGCATTTACACAAAAAGGGGTGTTGTTGGCAGCAACGAACCAATCTAAAAGCTGCATTCACGGATCATATGAGTCTTTTTCCACAGAAAACACAGACACGTTATCCTGTGTTCTAGTAGTTGCAGTTTCAGTAGTGTAAAAGAGATTGAGCAGCAGACATTTTCTGCATCATCAAACTAATTTAAACACATTCCTCTGACAGTTTGTGCACAGTTTGTGCTTCATTCAGTGGTTTTAGTAAGGTAGATTTAAGCTACACATATAAAAGGTATACTCCCAGCAGAGAATCTATATCACACTTAAAACGTGCTGTAAATAAAAGAATTGGTGAAAATATAGCACTTCCATCTGATTTTTAATCCAAAACTCAGACCATAACCTGCTCCTGACAGTTTTAGCTTTTGCTCTGGCAGCTGCAGACTTGCTGTTGTTTAAGAGTTTGAGAGAAAAGAATTGAAACTTAGGCTTGCTACAAATTTGATCAGTTACAGTGTAGGTTTCCTGTTTTAAGATCATATAGGAGCTTATAGAACAATAAATTTTTTGCTGCCAACAGGAAGAAAATCAAGGAATAAAGTTGCGGCTCATATTCAATATTTATTACTGACGCCCACCAGAGAAACACAGAGATTACTGAAAACTTAAGACCCTCCTACTCTCCTTGCAGAGATCTGAAGGATCTCCCAGGAATGGTGACAACATTTTCTGGAGAATTAATTAGTCAGTAGGCAGTGGGTTCAGACCTGTTGATCTTTAATCTGGAAACTAAGATTAGGTTCAGCACAAGTTACTGCTGCAATTTATCCTCGTGAGATGTGAACCATCATTCATAGTGCAGAAAAGTACAAGATAAGTACTGCTGCTTTGTAGTACAGACCTCAGCTCTCTTAATTCATACACAAAAATAAGCCAAGAATGATTTGCAGTATTTTTAAAACTGTCTGCATAATTTTTAAGTGGAAGTTGATTGTCAGTGATGTAAATAATATGATTAGCCTGCAAATAGTAAATAATTTCTCCTTTTTTTACAAGAAAACATTACGGGGCATTATTTTCTGGCAGCATAGCACTTGCTGTCATCACTTGTCACCATAACCACCTGCAGACAGTTTTTATGCTCCCATTAGCTGCTAACTGACATAAAAAAAGTTTTTATTTGTCATGACTGATGTTAGCATTTGATTTTCTTTTCATGAATTTAAAATTTCCTGTTGAAATTTTCAGCACCAGAGCAGAAAAAGCCCTGTTAGAGATTTTGTTGTTTATCTTTTATCTCTGTTTCGTTCAGCGGTTTAGATAAATTCGGGTGACTTTTGCTGTGTACCTGAGTTTGCAGTATTGTTACCTCCAATGCTTTTCCTTTACTCTGTGCCCTTTGTGTGGTTACGGAGCTGTCTGCCTGAGGTGAGACCAAAGACAAAGTTCCAATAATAAGCGTTCCTTTTGTTCTCCTTTCCGGTCAGAAAAAGTAGCCACTCTTCTTTGGATCTATTTTAAAAGACTGAATCAAATGCACAGTGGGCCATGAAGGGCCCCACAGTAATTATTTTTCTCCTCCTTTTTTGTGTCATTAATTTTCAGCCTGACCATGTTCACTGGAGCGAGATGACTTTACTCAACAAGTCAGACGACACCCCCTCTCCCTTCTTCCCTCTCTCCTCCCTTGAACATAATTTCTCTGTCTATGTCACCAATGACCCCTCGTATTCCCCCATATCCTTCCCCACATCCTCTTCCTCTTTGCTGACTTCCTCCAACTGCACCAGCTCTGCATCACCCTCCTCTCCACCATACAACTTCTATGCGGTGCTGTTAGTCCTCCTGATCTTCTGCGTGGTGTTTGGTAATGTGCTGGTGTGCATGGCGGTGTCTCGAGAACGTGCCCTGCAGACCACCACCAACTACCTCATCGTCTCACTGGCTGTTTCCGACCTGCTGCTGGCCACGCTGGTCATGCCTTGGGGCGTATACCTGGAGGTGTGTGTTCACATCTGTTTGTTTTCCCGTCTTTTCCTGCTTCATTTTTTGTGTTTCTGAAGAAAGACGAAAAAAAAGAGGATCAAGTCTTTAGATGCAATGGAAATGAAGTGGATAAGACTGTTCGGTAGTTTTTCAAACAAATGCAAAACAAATGAGACCAATAATATATTAGATAATCAGCAGAAAATTGAGTTTTCTGCTGGAGAATGTAAGTTGACTGATAACCAGCTTACCAAAATTGCACATATGCTCTTATGTCTAGCATCTTATAGTGATTTCAGTAGCTTTGGTTTTCGGACTGCTGGTTGAAAACAAGCAATAAGGATACATCTTCATTAGTATGAAGTTAACAGAATGACATCATGGATAAAATTTGTATGTTAATCAAGAAAATAATATGACTTGTTAATAATGTGAATATTCTTTTGGAATAACCTGTCAGGTTTTTTCTCATTTTGGTTTGTCCTTTGTGTTTTATTAAGAAAAAAAAAACTTCCCTTGTGTGTCTTTGATTTTCATGCTTCCTTTGTTTTATTCTCTTTTTTCCTTTCTTTATGTTAGTTACTCTGCTTGATTATTTTTTTTTATGACTTCTGAACTTTGTCTTAGTTGTCATCAGTTCTCCAGGCACTTTCTGTCCTACCGTCTCCCTTTGTTTGTCCTGAGTTTAATTAAAGTTATCTTTTTTGTTTGTGTAGGTGCTGCCTCTGTGTTCTGTTGTTGGGTCCTCTTTTTGAACTTCTAACAACAAAAAATACCCACTCACATTTACCAGCCCAGTCAACGTGATGTTACACGGTTACTTATCTTCATTTTATTAGAACCTATTCAAAGAAAGATGGAATCAATGAGTCTTTTGGCATCTTTAGCCATTAAATAACATATACTTTTGTCACATATCAGATTGGCTATTGATTAAATCACTGATTAATTATTTAGTAATTATAAATACTGTTTTAGTCAAGAATCATTTATGGGGGTTTTTTTAAGGTCAATTTAAAAAATTCCATTGGTGCACAGCAATCACTGTTAGAGTGCAAAATACTTATTTCTGCATTTATTAGGTAAATGCAAAACTTTTGTCTTTTTCTTTTTGACAGTCTTTGTAGTTAAATTTCAAAAGGATGTAATGATCTTTATTAAAATTTAAAAGCTAATTAAATATTGAATGATCCAATAAGAAGCAAATGTTTGAACCATCCTGGTTAATATTGATGTGCCGGAAATGAATAAAAATGTAAAAAATGAATGACGTGACGCCAGGTTAAAAAAAATGAAAGTGAGTTATGAATGAGTAAAACTTATTTGCTTTGTTGAAGGTGGTGGGAGAGTGGCGATTCAGTCTCATCCACTGTGACATCCTGCTCACCCTGGACGTCATGATGTGCACCGCCAGTATCCTCAATCTCTGCGCCATCAGCATCGACAGGTGGATGCTTGCCTAAAAATTACTCTCACATTATCACCTTTACTGGTTGTTTGTTCTCTTTTCTCTTTGTGTCTCCTCTTATTTGTTGAGCTCACCTCACTTCTGTTCTAACAATTTATCTTCCTCTTAAGAATTCCCCTTCATGAGGAGAACAAGTTATTCTGTTATAAACTACTTGATGAGTCATTTTTAACCAAATAACATGACAGTAAATCAGTATGGTATTTCTTCCACCTAATCTTGACCTTTATTTGTTTTGGCTGAGCTACGCAAATAAAAGCTAACCAAAGAGCGTGCATTTACATACATTACCTACACAAACCCCACTAAAAACTTTAAAGGCATTGCCATCATCCAGCTGTCACTGAGTAGCCAAATAGAAACTTCTTTCTGCTGCAGTCATCTGTCTGTCCAGCTGGTAATGACAGTTTTTCACAGTTACGACACTCATTAGTGTTTGCTTTAGTGGAAATATTAAAAAAAACCTGATTAAGTGTTCCACCTGATGCCCTCTTAATGGTCTGGCGAGAGGTGGCCAGACACCCAGCGGGCAGACCGTCTGCAATTGGGTCCTAATTCCTCTGACAAAGTAACACGTTTAGACAGCACTTTTCTGATGTAATTTGTTATAGCGTCTAAGGATAGTCTCTAAATTGTTTTGTTGAATCCACAGAGAGTAATTTATATATAATGCAGTAGGAAAGCTGTCAGGGCTTAAAGCCCCCAAAGTGACCCATTACAAGGATACAGGGCTGAGTTTAAGTGCTTTGATTTAATGGCGCTTATGTCCACATCAGACCGAGAACTACAGCACTTTTTACGCAAAGTCATCCAGTGTATTCTTCAAAATAACGAATAGGACAAATCTAAATAAAGTTTGTGCAGCTAGTGTGGAATACTTATTTTGTATTTTACTTTAGGCTTCATTTTCTGAAACTGAACTTAAGATTAATATTAAAGAACAACTTTTGATTTCTAGCCTCAGTTCAGTTTTTATTGTAATACAGGGGGTATTTATCAGGAGCAAGATTATGTATTACCATGCAAACAAAATGCTTTGTGAAACATACCCACAGTCATTTTGACCTCCCAGTCTATGTAATACTTACAGCAGTAGCTCTTCGTGCCCAACAAAAAAATGACTAAACTGGGAATCTAAAACCCAAGAGACTTACAGTATATTGTATTTCATTTTTTAAGTATCCAATACAATTTTAGCTTTTTCTAATTTCAGTAAACTAAAAAGTTTTTTTTAAACTGCTTTTTTACACTTACAGTTTTACACTACAGTTTTTGGTTTACTACAACTGTCTTGCTACATCCTCCAAGAAACAGGACAATACCCTCAAAATAACCTATCCATCCTGTACTCTGTTTACACAGGAACCATGAGTGAACGTGTAGGAGGCGCCCTAATATGGCTGTTTGTATTGTTGCAGATATACAGCGGTGGCAATGCCGTTGCTCTACAACACCAGATACAGCTCCAGGAGGAGGGTGGCGGTGATGATTTCGGTTGTGTGGTTCCTTTCTTTTGCCATCTCCTGCCCTTTACTGTTTGGGCTGAACAACACTGGTAACAGTGCCGTCTGATACTTTTTGACTTTTTCAGTGTTCAGCTGTAAATAAATTTCTTAAAAATTATATAACTGTTTCTTCTTTTATACAAACAACAGTCTTTCAGAACCGCCTTTAAATTTGATTATTCATCTTTCAGACATTGGTAAAAAAAAAGTTATTAACTATATGACTTTATGAATATGCTGTGCATTCAGTGGCATTTACATATGTTGGGATCATCAGTGGTTAAAATTGTCTCACAGTAGTAGCAGAAGGGAAGGTGCCCAGCAGCTAACCTTACTGGAGACAGCTTTGAGGTAGAGAAGCATAGTCCAACTCCACCTCTAGGTACAGGCAGACCCCTACCTCCTTCTTATCTATAAACACTAAGAATTGGTGCCGTCTAGTCCATTTGACTCTGCAGCGAGCATGAGCTGGTGATGAGAGACTTCAGCTTTGAAAGCACTCACACTGAACTCAAAGGCAGCCACTTGAGAATAAGTGGGGAAACATAAAGTAATGTGAGGGTGAGCAAGAGGCATCCGGCAGCCTCAGTTGTGGGTCCAAATGCTGCAAGATACCAAATGATTTAAGTCAAACAGTGAAAACATTCTCTCTCCACAGAAATGTGTTGCTCGTAGATTACAGCACAGCATTTGAAAGGTGCTCTGTGCATTGCTTTTCATTCGGTTCCCACACCAGCGTTTGTGTGTAAAGGATCACGTTGCATCATTGGTGGCTTGCAAATGTGGGTTTGATGAAACTCCAATGAAAACAGCATTTCACTTCATGAGTTAACATTTTTAACATGGTGTTCTCTTAAAGCGCTCCAAAAAGTTTCAAGATCAAGAAGAAATGAATGAGTTTAATGGTAAATTCAGGAGAGGGTTATTACAGCTGACAAGGAGTGGAAACAGAAGACCACAATTAACAGCACCTTTACAACACAATAATTGACATGTTGTAAACTTGCATACATCTTTACTATTATTAGCATAGAATAGATTTGCCCACCACCAACCTCAACTGTGCAGCAGTGAGGTTGGTGGTGAACAGTCCCAGTTGGACTGTTCATTGGTTTTTGGGTAGCAGAGCCATAGATTCCTATTCAGGATTACTTGAGTACCATCTCCCTTCTCTTAATAATAGCTCTGATAATAGTTAAATTGTGCACCAGTTTAAATCCTAGGTTAACCTCTCTTGCCTTTTGACTTTGTACTTCACACATAGACAGAGAAATCTTTGTAGTTATCCCTAAAGGTTTCTGTACTATATCCATTCTTTGCCCTTTTTCTTTTTTCTGCTGCCCATTAGCTAATCGTGAAGGCACCACATGCAGCTTTGCAGACCCGGCCTTTGTGGTGTACTCATCTGTGGCCTCCTTCTACGTTCCTTTCATTGTAACATTGCTGGTGTATGCACAGATCTGCCTGGTGCTGCGCAAACGTGGCAGACGCACTGCACCGCCACGCAGACATGGTTTGCTTGCACAAGGTGCGCCTGAAGCAGGAGAAGGTCACCGACACCGGAAGGTAGAGTTCATACTAAACTAATGTTTATCAAGCTAAAGAGTTTGATTTGTCTTCCAGCCATTTTACAATTTTTTTTATTTACCAAGATAAAAAGTTTAGATGAAGTCAATAACAGTCTCATAATATATTTGAAAAACCACTTTTGTTACT
The DNA here is from genome assembly GCA_015107715.1 of Tylochromis polylepis. Taxonomy (NCBI): domain Eukaryota; kingdom Metazoa; phylum Chordata; class Actinopteri; order Cichliformes; family Cichlidae; genus Tylochromis; species Tylochromis polylepis. The sequence goes on from VVHJ01032176.1 coordinate 9,448, forward strand.
TTAGATACACACACTTCATCTCATGCACAGTGTAATTTCCATAAGATGACACTAGATTCTTGTCCTACCAGCAAATATATTTTACTGTGACTTATCAGTTTCCAGTTCTGGTTTGCAATGTTTTTTGCAGATCTTTTTTTGCATTATCTTTTCTTTTCAGTGTACATGGCATTCTTACATTTCAGAATAAGTGTACACAACCAGAAGATGTGAAGCTGTGCACTCTGATCCTGAGACCTGCCTCTGCAACCCCACAGCGCAAGAAAGTGGTGAGGGTCATAACTAAAGTGAGCACTCAGTCCACTCCAAACAGATTCTTTTTTTTATTGTCATTTTTATGTAATTCTCACACAGAGCCTGGTTAAAGAGGCGGTGGTTCACCCTCTTGAAGTGGAGCCAGGTCATTTCCTGCCACAGAATGAACAGAGTCTGGCTCCTCCCCCTCCCCCTCAGGCCTCTTCGAACTCTGGACGGCCCCGGATCTCCCTGTCCATCTCAGTTGGACCTGCTCCCGTTCTCCCCTCAACGGTGACACGATCGGCTCTGACACCTCGTCCTCCCACCCTTGAGGATGGCATGAGGGGCCGTGAGGGCTGGAGGGAGCACAGCGGAGGCAAAGAGAAATGGGGCATCACTAAGGAAAGGGTGAGAGGGAGGCTGTCACAGCAGAAGGAGCGGAAGGCGACTCAGATGCTTGCTATTGTGCTCGGTAAGCAGTGGGAAATGCAGACTAATTGATGAGGTGTTCTTTGCACCATGTGTGCATGCTCAATCTTCACTTATAGTCTGTCACATTGTGTGCTGGTGCATTCACAAGCTGTTTCTACCTGAAATTCACCTCCAGACACCTCCTAAGGCTCTAAGAGATTATTTTTCAAGATACCCTTCTATATCTAGTCAAGGCACAGACATTGTCTTGAATTGTGTGTGGAGCAGGCAGGATAGGACCCAAATGCAGACTCTCAGAGGCAAAACGTAAACTTTATTGCTGGCAGAAGTCAATACAGAAAACTAAACTGGGAATGCTAGAAACTAAACTAGGACGAGAACACACAGCCAGCTATAAGGGAGAACGCAACACTGGACAGAAGAAAACAAAGGGCTTAAATACACAGGGAATGATGAGGGAACAGGAAACACATGGGGAACACAGCTGGGGCAAATTACACACAACCAGACAGGACGCAAAGTTAAACATAACACATGAGACGAGGTACCTTCAAAGTAAGAGAAGCAAAACACAACATGGCGCACACAGACAGGAGACTACCAAAGTAAAACAGGAAGTAACGGGAACACATGCACAGAGACGCAGACAGACACACAGAGACATGACTGGGGAAACATGGATAAACATGACAGGCAGGGGGGAAAGAATGAAACACGAGGAGGGAAGCAAGACGTGAGAACTCACAACAAATATAAACACAGACACACAGAAAGAGACACAGAGGGCAAAGACACAAGAGGGAATAAAAAAGCTAAACAGAACAACCTTGGCACTATAGAATAAACTCAAGACTAACAAAGTGGACTTAAACATAAAATCATAATACAAAATGACAAAAGCACAAGAAAACTCAAAACTCTGGGTCAAATGACCCAGGACCATGACAGTTATAGAAGCTCACAGAACAAAGTGAATTAAATTAAATTATTTGTATAGCGCCAATTCACAACAACCGTAATCTCAAGGTATTGTGTACTATAAGGTATTCAGTACTGTAGAAAACTACAACAATCAAGTGAGTGAGGTTAAAGAGAAGATAAAAAGTAAAACACAGAGAAACAGGACAAAACACACTGTGAGAGAGAATAGTAGCTCAAATTGTAGCTTGTCCCATGTATCATCAAATTTGCTCACATACCTTCATCTTATTTTGGTATTTTTACAATAGCATACTCAAAAATGTATAAAATAGTTTGGTGAGATTGCACACAGAGAACAATAAAAAACTAATTAAAAATGAAACTAAAACTCTGGGTTAAAACCAGCGATCATAAAATGTTTTTTAATACATAAAAGGGAACATATTCTCATCAGACTGTAGATGTTTGCTGTACACTAAATCCCTTGAGCCAGTTTTGTATTGTAAAAGGAAATGCAATCACCTTTGGCAGAATGAAGAAAAATCTAGATGAAATGTGTTCCAAGGTCTCTATTCTGAATAACTGAAAATAATTAGCTTTTTCCAGATGAAAGATTTTAAATGTGAATTTGGAGCAAGTTTTTCTTATTTCAGTAGGAGAAACAGTGATGAATCTTAACATTCACAGCAGCAGTTTTATGGCCTTCATTATTTATGACTTCTGACTTGATTGTATTTTTTCTCACCAAGCTCGTTTGTTGTGTGATTTATAAGACTTGGCGGTTCTAACTCTGAAACTGGGATTGATGATGTCCTCTGTCTGTGTATTTACTGACTCGGTAGTTTTATGAGGGTGCGCAAACTACAAATGTACAAGTAGACAAGATATTTAATAAATTACATCCTTGCATGATTTCTGTCACACGCAAAGACATAATCCACGTCTTTTCTTTCTTTCAAAGGTGTGTTCATTATCTGCTGGCTGCCTTTCTTCCTGACCCATGTACTAAAGGCCCACTGCACAAGCTGCTGCATCTCACCCTCTCTGTACAGCGCCGTTACCTGGCTGGGATACCTCAACAGTGCCGTCAACCCTGTCATATACACCACTTTCAACATTGAATTTCGTAAAGCCTTCATCAAGATCCTGCACTGCTAGGCCAAAGGGATGAGAAGTGTCAGTTGTCCAAAAAAATTAATAAATAAAAGCCTGACATTGATTTGAGGTCTGAGGTGAGAAAGAGCTGAGTAAAAAGTAAAGATAAAGAAGAGTGTGGCAGGTTCGATGTGCAGAGACGGGAAGTGAGACAAAAGAGTGGACGATTGAAGTGGGACAAACTTTTCAGAAAGTGAATGACAAGAGAAACGTAACCAACAGCTTACACAAGACTGAAGAAAGAAACTAGGAGGCAATCACAAAAAAGTGTGTGACAAGTAGAAGACAGGTGCACGAAACATAAACAAGCGGGAGATATTTAAAGGAAAGAAGACGTGTGCTGTGTTGTACAGATAATACGCTTGTCAAGAGAATTACTGAGGATGGGGAATCTCAGAGCAGCAGCTTGACTCAAAAACTTAATGTAAGTTGGACTCCAAGAAACGTGACTGTTTTTCCAATTTACTGGAAGACTTAACTTGTACTTGTATTTTCTTGTATCCTTGACAAAAAGCACCTGATCAGTTTACATGTGCTTGTCTTTCCCAGAGGACTGGAATAAGTCGGGGTAAAGGGGAAAAAACAGCTTGAGTACAGCTTAAAACTCTGACATCCACCGATCAATAATATTTCATACCTCTTTTAGAAAAGCCTGATTAAGTTGCATTGTGTAACAATTATTGATTTGGAGACTGAGCAGTAACAGTCAAGACAGCTTTCATGCATTTTAATATGTACAATTCTTGCTCTAAATAAGTTGCTTATAAATGTAAAGTTTAGTGTTGTAAATAGTTTTGTGGAATGTACAAACAATAGAAATCATTTTCATTCATTACTTGTGTTATTTTAAAATCCCTACCATCTTAATACAATGGAAAAAAACACCCTTTTTGTCCAAAGGTATTGTTTTTGCTCAAGATGCTCATTATATGGTGTTCACAGTAAAAGAACATATTTGGAATAAAGAAACATATTTGCCATTTACCAATTACAGTGCAAAAAATACAGTCACTTCCATAGTATAGGCAAGTTCTTTCCCTACTTGATTGTAAAGTACAATTTACTTCCTGTGTCAGTGGCACAGGGATGGTGACTGTGTAAAGTCTTGTGTACTGAGACAGGACTATGTAGGAACAAAGAGAATTTTGAATGAGCCGTTTTGTAACAGCATGGACATTTTCCTGCTGTTTCAATACTGAGATTTCAAACGAGTGTGTGTGTATATATGTGTGTACTGCTTCTTCTCAAAAGATTTAAGAGAGTTACAGTAGCTTGCAAAAGCATTCGGCCCCCTTGAACTTTTCCACATTTTGTCACATTACAGCCACAAACATGAATCAGTTTTAGTGGAATTCCACGTGAAAGACCAATACAAAGTGGTGTACACGTGAGAAGTGGAACGAAAATCATACATGATTCCAAACATTTTTTACAAATAAATAACTGAAAAGTGGGGTGTGCATAATTA
>VVHJ01032177.1:0-11242 GCA_015107715.1 Tylochromis polylepis
CACCAGTGGCCCTGACTGTCGGAGAAGTCACTGCAAATCCTCATTTTTGCAGACAAAGCAGAATGCCAAGGGGAAAGAAATGAGTTTTATTTTAAAGCTTCGTCTCATTCAACAGATTACACTCGTCTCCATCTTAGGTGGCTGCACACAGCCCAGTTATCTGACTGCACTGACAATATGTGTAGACTGTTGCCCAATTTTACAGCTTGACTTATAATGCAGCATTATTACCATGGCAATTTACTCCAACTCAGCTTTTGCGCTCGGGGTTATTTTGTTGCCTGGACCATAGTGTATTCATATAATATCCATATTTTTATCCAGTCAACCCCAAACCTTGAAATAGAATTTCTGTGCTCCAGTACAATCTATTATTTTGATAACACCTAATCCCCATATTTGTATTTTATGTTCTCTTCCAAAACCCAATTATATGTTGCTTGGAGCCGATCCTAATTGAGAATTTTGAAGTGCTATTTACACTTTCAAACATAACAGTGATTTATATATTTATATACATGCACGCACCCTCCTGATTCCCCTGGAGTTATTGTACCATTATAGAAGAGAACCAGAAATGCTTGCATTTCTCTAAAGGTGTGAACACCTATTTGTTCAGCTGTACAGATTTCTCTGGAGAGAATGCCAGACGTTTCTTTACTATGAAAAAAGGATTCTGTAACATTTCAGCACTGATTGCTGCATTAATAGCTTTGTTTTTGCTTTTGTTTTGTTTAACCTTCATACTGTTTCTATGACAAGGGCAAATACCAAAACAGTATTGTGTACAAGCATGACAGGCAAGCGTGAGCAAAATTTTGGAAATTAATCAGAAGCGAGTATGAGTTAGAAAAGCTTTTGTTTAACTTTTCTTGTTGTTTTTTAATTCAGTTCATTTTCATTTAGTTTTCAGAGCTGGCTGTTTTGTATCAGACTTGCTAATCAAAAAAAACCATGCACCAACACCTCCTTGTGCTTGTGTTAAATAAACACTAGAACTAGTATATATTAATATATGGTAAAAATATAGCAATATTGTTTTACTTAAGTCCATTTTTTATTTGTACTTCAGTTATCAGTTTTAGAGGTATTTTTTCTTTTTTTTTGTTACACCTTATTATAATAAGCATGCTCTGTATTTGCAGTAGGTGTTTTAAGGAAGAGGACATCAAATATCCTCAAAATAACACATTTCTGTGAAAAGCCTAAACAGCAGCCCAGACCAAGGCATTTACCAAGCCTTCCAGCAGTGTAATTGGGCACCGTATGAGTCAGCAATTTAGCTGGCTCTCACAGTTAATTTACAGCAATTCTTTTCTCCTGGCTTTCTCCCTCTCCTCTGATTCCTCATTCATTCCCCTACCCATTTAGGTGCATATATGCGCACCTTATGCTAATGCATACTCAACTGTACACATAATGTGTCACACAAACAAATATAAACTTTGTGCACGATTGCAGCATGCAGTTACAAAACTCTTTTATAAACTCTACTTTCCTTTATCTTTCTTTTGTTAGCATCCATAATAAAACAAAACAAAACAAAAAAACCTACAAAAAAACTGCCTCCCTTTTTGCCAGATACTCTGCAACAATCCTTATAACAGCAGAGCTTAGCCAGCTCCAGGGAGCCAAATCCTTTTTGTTGCTTTTTCATCCTTTGTTCACCTGTTATTTGTTCCCACAATGCTCAATACCGACTGAAATCGGGAAAGCTGTGGGGTTGTTTTTTTTTTGTTTTTTTTTGAATGACTTTGACAGCTTCTGTAAAACCCAAGAGGTCGGTGCATTTTTGACATGACCACTTGTCAAATGCTGTCATTTCAGTGTGACAGGGTGAGCATTGCAATCTTGAACTATTTGAGGCTTTGCCAAAATCACAGATCTGTGTCGTTCTGCTTGCTGGCTTTTGTAACTCTTCAAGAATCACATTTATCAGTTCATCACATTTTTCAGTTCTGACAGAGTCAGAACATATATGTATATATATATATTCATTTGTGGGAAAACTTTTTTTTATTGTTTAAAGTGAAATAAATCGATACTTGCTCTGCATCAAAGCAAAGAGTTAAAGAACAATTGAACCGATGCCCGTCCAACTGAGACAAATGACTCTAATCTATGAGTGATTGGACCATTTGCTGCCTCGCCCCTCGCTACCTTACATTTATCCTTCTCTCCCTCCTTCCTATTGCCACCAAATTGAAATTTAAATGAGCCTCTGTGGAACGACAGCAAACAATATTTGTCTGCCAAATTATCTTGTAGACACTGTTGAAGCAGGCGTTATAAAAGCTAAGATGAGATAAAATGGAAGCTTAACATCACATATCCATATTAGCTGCCTGGAGGTTCTTGTTTGAACATTCAGGTGTATTTTTGCTTCATTATCATTTTATTCCTTGTTGACACCAGAGCTGATACCCACACAAATTGACTCAGTGAGAGTCTGGCAGTACAGTACTTTAGAACAAAAAGGGATATAGAGCCCAATTATAGATATAGATGTCTAGTTTAACTTTTAACAATATGCCCCGAAAGCTGGGTAAGTGGTCTTTGTTCTGCTTCATTGCCAAGAATATTCTTTGTAGTTCTTATTTTACATTTGCTGAAATAGACCTTTTTATATCTTTTTTTTGTTTTTAATCTCAATGTATGGGCAGGGTTTGTGGCCAGTGTAAGAGTAGGTGTAGCTTGTCCTGACTGGTGTAGAGTGCCTTATTTTAAATTTCTCCATTATTTTCATTCACTTTGATTGCATTCAATACCACACAAAAGTGGAATTTTAAAATTCAAGCCCAGATAATTTGTAGAAAGTCATTTTGTGATGACCACTTATTCTTTCTTCTACTGTTTTTTTGGGTAAGTGTCAAAGAAATACAATTTTTATTAGTATTATCTTAACAAAGTCATACAGTTTCTCAACAAAGATTGCATTTTATTGGATATAAATATTACCTGCAGTAGCATGGAATATCTTTATCCCTTGTTAGTAGAGATGCTGTTTTGTCAGGATCGGTGTGTTCTTGCATATATATGTAAGCAACACTGTTATATGTTGAGAAAGTAGGGCAAAACCTATTTAAAGAGTTGATGTTAATCAAAAGCACAGTCTATAATTGGAAATCTGAGACAGTAGTGGTACACTCATAAAGTTTTTGTTGGTATGGTGTGGTGAATTGTTATGTGAAGTGTGTAGTGCTGTTTTCATCACTGGCTGGAAAATGTGAATACTGCAAAAAGCAAATGGAAAATTGTCAGTAGCCCAGACATACTGGATGAGATTTACTTTGCCTAGTCAGATTTAAATTGTAAATGCATAAAGTGTGCAATCTTCTCTGTTAATGACAAATAATGTTCAGAGGTCAAATACAAAATTGTTTTTTTCACCTCATTGTGCTTTATGGAAGTAGTCAAGAACATTTTTGTTTTCTATGATGTCTGTCCCAGTAATGTCACCTCTTTTTTAAATGTGTGTGGGAGACTGGTGATTAAATAGCTTGTTTCACTTTATGAAGTGACAGCCTTTGGAAAGACCTCAACAAAGATCAGGATGCAGGATACAGGATGCAGGATGACCTCAATCTCTCACTCATCATGAGAACTCCCCATTCACATTTCGCTGTCAGCATCACACAGATTGCTTGTATTTCCTCTTTGATGTAGATGTGACACATTCCCACTATATACAGTATTTATAAAAATTAACAGCAAAAAAAAGAATATATGAATGAAATAAAAACAACAAATGCAGGTACTTCCACAGAGGTTTACTGCAAAGGCCATAATATAGGATAATAAAAATTTTAGTGACTTCTTGTGTTCAATATTAGAAACATTATTAACCTGGAGAAGACCAAAAGAGAAATATGTAAGATTTGTGACACAGCACAGGAAAAGCTGACCAACAATGCAGGCTAAGAATTCCAGTGTGAATTAGATTGTGTGCCGTACTGAGAGGTCCAAATAGCTCCTGAGACAGTGTGCAGCTTTGGAGTGGATTTTGCAAGTATTGTGATGTGCACAGCTTAGTGTGCATATGTGATGATCTTCTGTCTCTGCAAAGGACCAGATATGTGATGGGATATGTGATCCCGCTGGAGTTTAGGAAGCCATTCCAAGGCTGTTCTGAGGAGATAAGGGAAAGGCTAAACTAAATGCTAGTAGGTGGAAGTACAAGCTGTTTCTACCATTAGTTCTGATGGGAAATGTCAACGCGCTAGTCAACAAGGAGTTCGACAGGTTGGAGGCACTTGTGTGAAATCATCGACTCTACCTGGAGTGTTGCCTGTTGTGTTTCATAGAAACATGGTTAAATGACAACATACTTGGTTACTTACATGGCTTCATTATTGCTTGAACTGACAGAGGCAAGATGATGAGCCTTAAGAGCAAAGGTGAGGGTCTGCTTGTGAACAATAGATGGTGTCACCCCACAGATGTTACAGTGAAGGGTGTGATCTGCTGCTAGGATATTGAACTGTTGACAGTCAGTCTTATGCTTGTACTATGTACAGAGTAAATTGTCACACATTGTTGACATTGTTGTTTGCATTTCACCACAGGCAGAAAGTAGTAGGACATAATGTAATTGAATGTGAAGTGAAACCATTGCAAGAGTCCAGATCACCATAACACCGCTCTCATCTGCCATCTGACTGTATTTGTACAGTGTGTCACAAGATAAAATAATACATTAGATCTGTTTTATGCTAATGTGAAGGATGGTTACTGTGCCTCTGCTTTACCACCACTTGGCAGAACAGATCACAGTCTGATTTTTCCTAGCCCACATAAAAACCCTGTGTAATGAGGTTGCCTGTTATCACCCGCTCATTCAGGAAATGGTCTCCCGAGACCAGCGAGTCTCTCAGGGACTGTTTCAAGTGCACAGACTGCTGGAGCCACAGGATAAAACCATAAATGTTGACAATGACAGCCGGGTGAAGACTATCATGGACTACATTAACTTCGCTTTGGCTCAGGGAAGAACGCTGTTCTGTGGGGGGAGTGTAACAGTGGGCTGACCTTGTTTTGGTGTTGCCTGTCTCTCTTTCAGGTATCTAGTAGGTGGAGCTTACTCAATTTCAGATGCAGCACACCTGAGCAGGACAGGCCCAGGTGCATTATAAAGCAACTGTGACTGAATCTCCACTGACTCCTTTTGTTGCTCTTTACTCTTGTATATGCTGCTTGACTAATTAAGAATTTGGTTTTGTCCTGGTATGGTGCATTCAGCCATGGCAGTCATTCTGCTCAATCTGTTTTTGGGTTTCTTTGCTTTATTCCTTTAAAAACTCTTATAACCTCCTAATCCTGTGTGTGGTCTCCCTCTTCCTTGTCACATCCTTTGAGCCAGGTTGACAAACTGGCTCTATAGAGACTCTCTGGTTCCTGTCTGTAGGGTTAGTCTGTGTTACTGCTGACCAATAATAAACCCTGGTCACCAGTAATATTAAGGACCTGCTTTGACAGTGTGATGGACAGAGTTGTCATAGGAATTATTAGAAAAAAGGGTTTTAATTTGTTTAACTAAAAAAAATTATATTTACAAACAATGATGCTGAGCTCATAAAAAAGGTCAAAAAAGAAACAAAACAAAACTCTGTAAACTTGACAACCCAGACAGCTGCCCAAACAAACATAACTGACCAAAACAGGAAATGACACACAAGGGTATATACAATGGCTGATCAGACCACTATGACACAACAGGGGGGTAACTAAACAGAAGACAATCATAAATCACAAAAGCGATGCAGTACAGTCCAGTTTGTTAATAAGCTAAACACAAAAGAAGAAAATCAAAACCACTAAACCCTAAACTCAAATATTTAATTAAATACAAAAGCTTTTTTTAATTAAAGAAAATACACATTATCCCCCTTCAGCAGGAAGTGGTGGTGCGGTCCAATCAGCCCCTCTTTGTATTTAAATGCTTTAAACCCTGGCCATAATCTTTGTCTGGCAGCTCCCAGGGATCATGGTAGGTAAGAAACAGGTTAAAGAAATAAAGATTAGTCAAACTCAAACCAAAAATAAGAAAATGAATTGGTATAAATACGTAAGTAAACTAATTGTGCGCAGTTACAAATAGAACAAATGTATCTAAACCGATCAATAAACTTACTGGAAACTAAAGTGTGTTATTGTGTTCAAATGAAGAAATAAAAATAAGAGTAACCAATTTTTAGAGTGTGGCCATGGGTTTGGCCATCGCAGACAGAAAAGGCAAGCATTCAAGGAGGGGGACAAGTAGAAGCTCAGGTGTATGCAACAGGAACTAAAAGAGTCTGATGCAGGCAAAGGCCGACTAAAGTGGAGAGTAAGCTGTAGCAGAATAACACCAGAGAGGTTTGAGGGGAGTGGGGAACATCACTGGCTACTCAAAGAATGTTCAGATCATGGATGCTAACAAGAACAACGCCAGTGAATTCAGCCTTTTTTAATAACAGGTTTGATGGGCTTGTCCTCTGCTTTAACATCTGTCCTCCCTTCCACCACTTCAGCTGCTGTTCCAGTGCTATTGATTCATGTAACCAACGGACTCCCTACCTCTTCAGATGCTGCTCAGGGTCCACTGTCCAATTTGCCATCTTCTGCATGCAACAGTCTTCCACACCTGCAACTGCAATGCCCAACACACCTGGCCATCTGCCCCCATCCTTTTCAGCTCATAAGAAGAGGGCAGAACTTGGAAGACCCTATTTTTTCCAAATTATTTAATCAGATTATTTTTATATATGGTTATGACTGGATGTATTTTAAATGTATTTTCAAAATAATTTTCTTTCAGTCAATCACAGGAAAAACCAGCCAAACATACAGACTGAGAATCCAGCTGTGGACAAAAAAATGCCAAACAAGAAAGCTGTCAAGAGCAACCAGACTTTGTTTATCTAAACTTCACTGTCTGCAGTACCTCTCAAAACTGTCTGAAAAAAATGTAGTTTATTGAATAGTTTCTGATGCAAACTGCCAATAAACACTGCACTAATTTGCTAAACTACTATAATGTAAAGACCTGAGGCAATCACAGTTTGATATCTTCAAGTTAAAAATTCATAGAAAATAAGCAAAGACCACTCATGTGATGAGACACACGATTAATAGTGGGTCAACGACCCGTTTAAGGGACAACCCCTGCTAGGGTTTAAATACCTGTGACTCGGCACCATTTGGTTTTAGAAGTGAACAAGCTTCTTGGATGAGAGGTGAAACGTCTCCAAGAAACTTAAAGAAGTCCAGTCGTTTTCTTTCCAAACTCCTTAGGCTACCATGACCTGGATGACTGAGAATCTACACCGACATAAAGACAGCCTTGTCATTCAGGTTAGACTTTTTTGATGTCGGCTATCTATGGTGCATGTGAAGCAAAGGCATTGTAATCTAAATCCTCAGTCCTGGACAAGTGCAGTCACAAAAAACAGGCAGGCATGCAATATGTCCACCGGGACCTCATGGTCTGATCATGAAATTTATGAGACTTGGACCTGACACTAATGCACTCTTAGATGCTGAAAGTATAATCCAGGCTCAAGGGAACAAGTGGACTATGGCGCCAACATACACTCACAAACACCCTCACGGTGGAGGTTGAAGGTTTTTTCTTTGATATGGGAACTGTAGAGCACATTGTAAAGTTTGATAGTTCTCACACGATGATTCTCTTGAGTCATGAAAAAGGCAAACGCATAAACAAGCAGTCACAATATGAACTGTTGTGTGTGTAGGTCAGTTGAAATTCAAATCAAACAAAGCTTAATGCAAATAAAGTCCTAATTATACATCACGCTTGCAGATAGCTCTAGCCACATCAGCAGGTATAAACCCTATTTCATGCATGGATGTGCACATGCGATACATATGCAAGAGACCTGCATAAACAGCATGTGCTGTGTGGTCTTCTGTATTGCCTCCTGCTGTAGAACCTGTCAGCTGCTGTCAGGTACCACATTTTAGTGCAATGGAAGGTTGTAAAAGAGTGGGGGACCTACTGTGGTAGTGTTGTGTATTCTCAGACTGGCTGTCTCTTTTCTCTGTTTAAAGACCTCAGTGTGGCAGCTCTTCTGTGAACCCCCACAACCCACCCATCCCTGCCCAACCCCCTTGCTCTGCTTCTGCATTCTCTCTGTCTCTATTCTCCCCTCCTATTGAGCATGAAAGGGCCCCGTTCCTTTCTTTACTTTCCATTTGGCCTTCCTTTCCTTCTGTCAGGCAGTGAGATACAAGTTCAACCTCAAGCAGTGACCCGAGGAAGGGTTGCTGCATTCCTGACAACATTAGAGAGCAAATAAGGCAGTCAGTCAGAGGGCTTGCCAAGTAGGGATGAAATAGCGTGTTAGACGTCACATACTGTATATGGGAGGAAAAGAAGATGACAAAGAGAGCTAAGAGGATGGGGTATGGGGTGAAATGGAAGCAGATAAAGAATGTACAGCATGTTTGCCTTCTTGCAGTTCAGTTGCTGCTGCTGAAGTCTGGTAATAAAACTCCAGAGATTCTCTTCAGTGAAACAATATTAGAGTTGGCTGTCTTGAATCTTGCTCATCTCTCTGTTTTTCCCTCAGTTTTTTTTTTCCTGTGGCAACAACTAGCAATATATTGCACTGCATAGTTGTAATCATTCGGTGTCCTACATAGTTCAAAGTAGAATTATTAGTTTGTTGTGGAACTGTATATCAGTGGGAAATATCTAAAAAGACTAATTTTGAACCTTTTCTCATCTGCGTAGTGACCACCTGTCTTGAGGGTTGGTAGACATTGCAGAAACATTTCAGCAAAAAAAATACATGTTTGAGAAGAAATGGATGTGAAACAACTGATGAAAAAGACAGGCTGTTTAAAAAATGTTGTTACCGATTTTTACCAATAGAGGCTGAGTTTTTGAATAAATGTAAATAAGCAGACATTCTCAGTGATTGCATTTGGCTCCATGGCTCTTGATAATGAGCCTGTATCTTGTGTTTTTCTACTTCAAAACACTCTAATCATTTCATCAGCCGCTCTTCTTTTGCTCAGCTGCTCATCACAACCTCTTCATCCCTCTCCTCTTTGCTCTGCATTTTCAGTGCTGATGAATTTGCTGCTGCAACAAAGCGCTTGTTTATACTTCTGTCAGCATCTGGTTTCTTTAATGCATCTTTAATTTCAGCCACCCACTTGTGTGAACTCATTTTCTGTGTTGCTCCTCAAAGTCCAACAACCTTTTGGTTTGTAAACTACAGAATTATCTGGTGACTGTCGAGGCCATTTGAGTACAATGTACTTATTGTCATGGTGTCAAGACGCCATTTTGAGATGGTTTGAGCTTTGTGATATGCTTGTTATCCTCTGGAAGCACCATTAAACCCCTACCAGCTTAAACTGTTGATACAAGTGTAACCCCTGACTCACATTAAATAGTCTACGACAGCACAGCCCAGTTGCTAGCTCCAACAGGATTACAATAGGAACTGAGGTGAATGCTAAATGAAATGGCTGGAGACAGGAAATGAGCGACAATAGTTATTATTTTGAAGAAAAGTGAAAATAAAATGAAATACAATTTACAATTTCCACAATAATAATAATAAGCCGGCATATTATCTCAATATTTCAGTTCGTCCTCTTTGGTCATTAGTCAGGTCAAGATTCCTTGTTAGTTTAGTTCCTTTTTTGTTTTGGTTTGGTGGTTTGAGTTGTTACCACTTTGGTGTCTCTCGGGAGAGAAGAATGAGTTTCTTCAACAAGGGTTCAGTTCAGTCTGGGCATAGGCTCGCCATCTCCATCTGGAGAGAATCCAGGCATCCATTCCAGTTGCTTTATCAACACCAACAAAAAAAACCTAGCCAAGATGAGGTATCGCCACGAACACGGCAAGGGACACAGCCACATGGCCTCTCTAGCTCGTGCTCCCATTAATAAGACGACCGATAGTTCAGCACGGACCATCTGTAGCCTGTATCGTTTACTTTTCAAAGTGCAAAAGACCTAGCTAATGCGTGATGGTGGTCCAATGCTTGGAAGGTGGGACTAATATTGCTTCTAAACAAATGAGACTATTACCACCCATCACAATCCATGAAACGAGAAAATAAAGTTAAAGAGAGGATCACACTTCCTCTTTTCAAAATATACTTTCAAATATTTTTCAAAGAAAAAGAGTGCAAATGCTTTAATACAAATAAAAGGAATAAAGAAAGAAAATAACAAAAAGACGTTTTCTCTACTGGGTTACACAAGACCAGGCGGAGCCACGCTTTTATGTTCTTTATATGTTGTTTATGTTTTTAAGTTGTTTATGCATGAGTTCTGACCTTTTAGAAATATTTGAGAAATATTAAGACCAGCCTGCCTGGCACCAAGAACCAATTTCTTCTCACTTCTGATGCCAGGATTCAACTTTAGCAGGTTATTTTGACCATGTATAGATGCCTTAATGCATTGAGTTACTTCTATGTGATTGACTGATTTAGATATTTACATTAACAAGCAAATCAACAGTGACTGGTAAGAATCCCTCCCCTAACAGTGATTTATGTATTTTCAATCTAAATAGGTTCATAATGCTGCCATTTGGAAGGACAGTAAAGATGTTCTTTGCTAAACAGAGCTAATTACCTAATGTTAGTAAGCTGTCTACTGATTCATTGGTCATTAGTTGCAGGGTTGCTGTAGTCATCCTTTTAGGACAGAAGTAAAAACACAAAAATGTGAAAAGGTTATATAACATGCAGCTAATCAAAACCTCCAGTTTCAGAGGGAGACAAACAGTGGAATCTGGAAAAGTCTGGGGACCCTTTTGAGTTTTGTAAAAGATGTTTATCTAACAGAATGTCAGTCAGAGTGATTTTTGCTCTAAACCATACTGGGTTTGATTTGTTGTATCTTTTGAGTTGACACGGGGATTTTGTTATGCAAGCCTGGGTATTTGTTTCCTGTACTTGTGGATGTGGATTGTCATGTTTGGATTGGGGGGACTGCTTTGCTGTTTTTTCTCTGTTGGTTTATCTTTTTTCTGTCTGGGTTAATGCAGTTTGTAATAATGATAAAAAAAAAGTTTTTTGGGGGAAAGAAAAACTTCCAACGTCAATTAAAATGATTCACTATTGACAAACTGATTTCAATGGTTGGTACATACTCAGGGTTTCCAGAGTTTTAAGTCCAGTGACTACAGGGCTTAATGTGACTCTTAAGCATCTTTTGTTTTTTCCTCGGACAAAAAATTCAGCATCTAAGTTTGAGATTACATATGAATAAA
>VVHJ01032178.1:0-18270 GCA_015107715.1 Tylochromis polylepis
CTATTTCATCCACAAGAGAGACACAGATGAATACTAAGAGAGGTTTCTCCAAGATAGTGTGGAAGAGCAAAATCTATGAATGTTTGAATGATTTTGAATACAGTGCAGGTAACTGCACCTCTAAACAGCACCGAGGGTAGGGAGAACGATTTATGCAGATGTGAGCAATGGATGAGGTTTGACTGTCACTAACACAGAGAAGGTGGCTCTCAAAGTGGGTTCAGAAACACAGTAAGGAATAGATTTTTCAAAATATTATTTGACTTAGTAATCTAGCAATAAGAGCAGGATTTTACAAGGACTAGCTTCTGCTCTCTCCCTTTTGAAATTACAGACAGCATGAAGACAAACAGTGATCACTCTTCATTACAGCATACTAAACACCCCCGTCAGTACAGGGACAGGAAGAGAAGTAAATGCCTCCTGCAAACTCTGCCAATGCATAAGACTGTAATGTAAAAGTGTCATTCATCAGAGCGGAGTTCAGGATGGGCTAATTCCTGGTAACCCACCAGAAAACATTCTGAGAACGCTGACAGACTGATTTGCACCATCTAAACAGAATGAATTACAGAACTTATTAAAATGTAAAGTGTCTCAGGCACTTCCGATTTCATTTGGAGCATTTTTTGTGATATTTTTTGCAATTGCCTTTCATTGCATTGATATTTGTGTATATGTAACCCATTTCTTGCATTTCTTTGTACATATTATTGCTCCCATTTCTTTACCTGCTGATCTTTTGGGGGTGAAAAATGTGAGACTACCACACCAAAAACTGTTAAAAGGGTTAGAATTACAATCATTTTCATTAGTTTAATTTACAGTTGTATTCAAAAGTTTAAAAAAAAATGCTGGAATTAGCTAAAAAAAAAAATGCTGCTAAATGTTATAATTAATCCATCCAAATAACAGACTGATCATCAGAGTTATCAATGATCTCAATTCACTGATCAATCAGTCTTTGACCAGTTTTTCCAGTTATAAAATCTCATTATTATTTAAGTAATTATAATGTGTTAACTAACGGCCTCATTTCTTTAGCCATAAGCAATAAGAGAAACTCAAACTGAAAAGGTATCAGATATGGTATATAATGAAATTCTGATTTTATTTTTTAAATGTGCACTGTAAACAGGTTGCTGTATATTTAACAGCAACTTACTGGCAGTTGGATGCCAGTAAGTTGCTGTAAAAACTGTTTACAGTAAATTACCGTATAAACCTATAACAGTGTCCTACTGTTGGTGCTCCCCTATAATACTGTTCAAATGATAGAAATCAGTTACAGTGTGGACAACAGAATATAATAACAAAGAAATTCTTCTATATTGCAAGTGACTACAAGGTTAATTCAAGGTTTTATCAGGTAAAGAAGAATAGTAGTAAAGAAAAATAATTACACTACATTATACATTATTATTTATTTATTATACTTTGTGTCTATGACTGTGGGGATTACCTCAGCGACTTTGCTACCACTCTGACTTTGAAATGGAAGCAATCTGAGGTGTAACATTTTTTATCATTTTGTTAGAAGAGTGCATCTTGGTTAAGTTTAGTGACCTTTCAGTGGCATCCTTAATGCAGTGGGGCCACTGGGGAGGGGAGGAGGGGATAATGGTAATAATGTAATAAGGTTGCAGAAAGGCTGGCTGCCAACTGCATATTTCACAGCAGCCTAATAAAAGTGGAAATTCTGTTTTTGGTGTGCCACCCCAATATTTTTAGTGCCTCTCATATGGCCACCCCTATGAAAAAATTCTGGAGGTGCTGCTGCCTTAATGTTAACAGTACAAGGTAAAATTATTCTTTGATGTGTACTACTCGTCTGCAACTCGATAAATGACTTACTGGTAAATTATGTCAAAGTTGTTTAACCTTGTGGAATCAATTTATAGTACCTTATGCTCTTGTCCATGCAGGCAGACCCCTCAACTGGGACCAGGGGCCCTTTAGAGGCTTCAAGGACCCCGTAGATGAATTGGAAAATAATTTTATTTCCTCTATCTTTGCACTTTTCCACACTATTTTCTTCCTGATAATCCGTTTTATGTAGAGTCTCACAAACACAAACCACCACAACCTCGTGTGTGGGCTTTATATTAGTGACGTGAAACTCATGATCGCGCCTACTTACAGCGAAACGGTCCTGTTGGGTAAAAAGCTGGGCTGCAGGGTGTCCATCAGATCCACGTCGTCGCACACAACTTTGATTCGGACCTGCTGCCTGCTCAACTCCTTGGACCTCTCAACGGAGCAGTGACAGCTGTCAATGATCAGATCCGGGCAGTTTCTATTGCTCAGGCTCGACTTGCACAGCAGGACTATTGCGCACAGTAAACTCAGCGCCCTCATTGTGGACTGAGATCACTTTAAAAAAATAAGAAAAGAAAAAGAAAAGAAACCCGCTCTTTTCAAGTGATGTCGTCCCAGCTTCTGTGACAAACAGTGACCATTTCACATTGCCTCCCGTTACAATAAAGTTCCCTCTCCTGAGACGAAGTCCAGACCTCAAACCCCGCTCGTCACCTGCTGCGCCGTTATGAGCTGAACACTTTCGCTGTTTTTTTGCTTTTAAATCAGGAATAAAGTTAAACATCGCGGGTGTGAAATGCAGACATTTCTTAACAGCGGTCTTACAAACCGGCTTCTGTCATGTGCTCTGGAGAAAACTTCCAAAAGCGCGTTTTCAGAGTCCGGGTAAACTTTTCGGCGACACCCCCTTTCGCGCTGGCAGCATGGAGAAATCAATTAAAATTCCCTTCACGATCCATTTAAAGTCCTTCTGTTTGAACCGCTGCATGCCGTGTTGTCATTCGCTGTCATCACGCAGTTTATGCGCCCTTGGACTTGTTGCGCATGTAGTGTCCCAAAAGTCCCTCCCCGTCGGGTCCTGACAGGCTCATAAACTTCTCATTGCTACAAGAGGCCGTTAGATAACGTCCTGAAAAAGACTTTTGGCTTCTCTTTCTTTCAGATTGCGCTTATTGAAAGCAACAGGAGGAAGAAGCCCATCCTCGGATCCAAATAATAATCAATGAGTGAGATCACAGATGGGCTAAATTAAACTATTTTCTCGTCTTTGCCACCTCAAAGAGTCCCTTGGACCCATGGTTTCTCAAACACAAACATTTACCCTGCCTGATGAAAAGTGCTGCTGTTTGTTTTAGTCTCTTCAGTTACTCCGGGACAAAGGAACCGGTTTGTATCCATTTCCAGTGATCTGTGCACAAACTGAATATGGGCCACATCGTGAATCTCTGGTGAAAAGGCGAAACACGCATTTTTGAAAAAAGAGGTCTAGAATTGTGATCTTGGGAAACATGATGTTCAATTATTTTACATGCCCCACTAAACGAAGGTAGAGGCTTGCTTTTTAACTCATTAGTTTCCGTATTGCTCGGCTTTGATTTGCTGCAGTGAGAGGCTGCTGCAGACGTTGGCATTTTACGAGCAGAGGACGCACTTGTAAATCTGGCGTTCATTTCACTGATGGCAATAAATAAAGAATATGAGCTGGAAAGGTTGACACAGTAACGCAATGTTGGCCTCATAAAGATGATTAATGAGTAAAGACTGAAAAGACTACTTTAAATGTCTTTATGTTTTAGGATTTAGAAGTACTTAAAAGAGAGTGTGAACTGAGGGGAAAAAAGCACTTCTTTGAAATTAGATTAACTCTGATGAGCATAGATGAGCTCTATTCTGTTTTGTTTTATTCCGTCCAAGATATCATCTGATTCCTCTTGAGACAGAAAGCAAACAATGTGGGCCAATATCTGTCCTATAATTTGCACTTATTCTTATCAAGTAATAGTGATTTTGAACAGCCCACACGATGTATCCACTAACATCAATCACGTCTCTTTCTGGGGCATAATCTGTACAGAGGGCTTGGCCCCGGCGGGACAGAAGCTGAGACAGCTGGCTAGTTAGGTTCCCCGGGGCCAGGGTGAGGCGCTTCCCCTGTGTGTTTGTGTGTCCATGTGCATTGCACCCTGGGCCAAAATCCTCCCTCATTATCCACATTGTCTCCGGCACAGGCCCGAGAGCACAAAGGAGGGTTTGAAGCCTCTCCCACTGACCCTGCAAGCAGCCCATGTTTCCTATTCTTCCGTTTTGACAGGCAAACATGGACTCCCTTTCTCTCCATAAGAGTATGCTACACGGGGCAAGATGCAACCCTCCCTTCTCTGTTTATCCACATATGGAGGCCCTTGTGCTCCCATGACACCGCCTCAGACTGTCAGTCACACTTGTTTACACAGATGTATATTTACCTCGTACCTCTAACTGCAGAGGAGAATCTTACCCACCAGCTGACCTCTGGGGAAGCCAAAGAAAAGTCAGTTGGTGTAGCTGACATCAACATTTGAAGTGATCCATCTTTAATAGACCCTAAGGAAACCTTTCACTGGATGGAAGCCATGACTGTTCACTGAGCTACTTGTATGTTCTTAATGGAAAACAGATCCGTGTACTTGAGTGTGTTCTATAAAGGTTTTCCTGTCTGGCAGTGGCTTTATTTTCACACCAACAGCCTCTTTTGAATGGCACAAACAACTTTAATTGAAACTATGAAATCCCGCTGAGCATTATTGTTAAAATAGTGTTGCAGCATTAACTCAAAATAAAGCCTCATTAGTGCACAATGAAGGGATGGAGTCAGTCCTGGTCAAGCAATGCAAACATGTCTGTCTGCAGAGCATGTTCTTGTGTTTTCCCTCACGCACATTAGTGTTCACAGCTCTCCATTATTACTCTGTGACAGAGATGAATAGACCATGGCTGCCAGCAATCGCAGTCCTCACTAAATATTTACCTGCTGAACTTGAAGAGGCCAGGATACAGCAGGATAAGAGTCTCTCATTATTAGTCCATGACTCTTCCGATAAAGGCTCAAGGCGTTCTAACTTGTTCTGTTAATATGGAATATTGCGTAAAAAAAGCTGTTGTTTTGGCTTTAAGCAAATGTGACAGGTGGTTTCTAGTTTCATAGCACAATTGTTAATACTGGTGTTATCTGAAGGGTGTGAAAGAGTAATAAAAAAGCACCATAATGCCCCATCTGTATTTTGGCTGGAAGAAAGACAGCGGCGGTTGAAATGACCCCAGAATTAAACATACAGGTGAATTTAAAGCAAATGCGCTTTGGGCATGCGAAAAGCAGCCATGTAATATTTATATGACTTAGAAAATAACATTGTGGGGCCTGCATTGAGGGCAATACCCAGAAAAGTCATGGAATCGTAAATCTGCATTTGAGTCAAGTCCAACAAACTGTCAAACAAAAGTTATATAAACCATAATATTCTCATTTTATTGATTTACTGAATTGCTTTGTTTAATTTCTCAGCCTCACAGACAAACAGACCAGTTTGCAACCGCGCAGCAACCTCGCAAGCGAAAAATGCATATCTCAAACCAGTTGGTAAGTTGCTGGAGGTTGCTGCCTGATGCCAAATGAAATCAGTCATAAAGAGAGTGCTGCACCAAAATCTCCTTGCTTTGGTCAAAACCCAGTTTATCCACCTTCTGGACACACACAAGCACACAAAAACTATTTATATTATATCTGAAGCATTTTAAAGCATTCAAATTTAAAACTACACTAATCGGGATTTGTGAATGCGCAGTCAGTCGCTCTATTGCATCTGACTGAAAAGAGTGGAACAGAGATGTATTAATCAGTTGTACAGCCACACTTGCCTCAATGAAAAGCAAAGCCTCTGAATTTCCTGCAAATGGTTTGGTTTGGTTGGTTTGGCTCAAAGTCTTAGTAGCTGATAGTATATCCACTCAGCAGGCCAGTGACTGGAGACCTGTCCAGGGTGTACCCTGCCTTGAGAGCGGTGACAGGTTCCAGCCCTACTAACAGCCTTAAATTGGATAAGAAGATGAAAGTGTACAGATGGACTGATGTCACCAGGACTTAAAAACGAGGCTTAAAAAGCTCTTTTTGCGGGGCAGGATTCTTTTTGCTTTCGTTTATAGGTCAGTCCGGAGTGCCGACATGATCAAAGTTATTTCAGCAAAAAAAAAAAAGAAAAAGATCAACACAACTCAGCTGTAAACATGGATGAGTGGAACAACACAATTGGGTCTTTGAAGGCATTAGGTGGACAACTGCAACTGGTGCCTTTACTTACTTCTCTAATGTCTAATGCTAATACCCTATTCCTTAAGAATACTTCCATAAAAATAACAAGAAAGAACCCATGTCCTCACTAATCCCGTGTATCTATTATAAATATGTGTCTTTATGTGTAATGTATTTAATGTGGATGTCTTTTGCATACGGAATCCATTCATTTAAATGCAATGCTAGTGCATATTGCTGTCCATTGTTACTGATTAGAAACTTGTTCTAAAGAACTGTGGCAGGTTCATTTCCAAATCCCAAGAGGTCATGAGCCTGTGACTCAGATACTGTATGAGCTGTCCACACATCTATTCAGCATAAACAAACAATCTTTTTTTTTTTCCCCCGCCACCATATTCCCATGTGCTTGTGGGAGTCTGAGAAAATGCGAGTGGGCACTAGGCACCTGTGACATGTATTGTTGTGACACAACTAACACCAACACGAGCCCATGGCTTTTAACCAGCTTAAAGCCCAGAGGATTTTAGTCAACAAAAGTCAAGCCAAATCAAGTCAGGTTTATTTATACATGGATTTTTTTAAGTGCTTCATCATATGAGTGAGAACAAAGGAGAAGAAAACGCAGCACTGAGAGACAAGAGATTTCTCTAAGAGTGGCACACATCTACGCTGATTGTGACAAATCACAACAACAGTCACCTCAAGGTGCTTTATATGGCAAGGTAAGACCCTACAATAACACAAAGAAAACCCCAACAAATAGACACCCCCTACAAGGAAGGACTTGGCAACAGTGGCAAGAAAAAACTTCCTTTTAACAGGAAGAAACCTCCGGCAGAACCAGGATTAAGCAGGGGCAGCCATCTGCTGTGACCGGTTAGAGATGAGGGGAGGGAAACAGGACATGAGGGCACAGTGAAAGAGAGCCAGACTTTAATTCTAATTCAAAACAGAGAGCAAGAAGTACAAAACAGTAGAAAATCTAATAACATGTTATATACCAAACAATCTGGTTTCCCTTCTTGGTTAAACAGGGTCTTGGGATGAATTTACCAGCAATAAACTGAGACTCACTATAATAAGGTGCCAAGAGGATTTGGGAAACCAGGGCTACTTTTAAACTTGAGAATGGACGACGCTGCGGTGCGAGCTGGCATGTCGGCGCTTCTGCAGCGACTGGGTGGACCCACTGACCACCAACCACCGCGGCACGGCGCAAGGACTTGAGTAAAACTTTGGAGCGTGTATAATGACCTAAACAGAGATGTCTAGAATGAATCTTTCGAGGCCCTTTTATGAGAGTGCGGATTTGTTATTGCCTCCGCAGCTTTCTCTCACTCTCCGTCACCCGAGAATACAAGCAGCGCACCACAAACCAGATGCCAGCAATGAGCTTGAGCTCCAGTCGTTTTCACCTCATTTACAAACCGGGCACATGACAGCTTTCGCAATGATATTGTTTTCAAGGGAGGCTGCAGACAATAAGTCGAGTATATTCATTTGTAATCACTCTTTCCCCCGAAGTCTCATAAAAATCTCTGCACATAAACTCCTCTCTTGTTTTCACGTCTCAATACGGTCATCATGAAATTTCATCAGCCTGCTCATTTGTCATCATTAGCGCTGATGGAGGTCGCTCTGCTCCCGTCTGTCGATCTACAACAATAAGTCATACACAAATAAAAGCCGCACAGGCCTGACGTACCGCCGCTTTTATTTTGTTGCTTTGACAAGCAGCATCGGCGGAGAGACACGGTCCGACTCTGTCTGCGGTGCAGGGCTGAACTCGGCCTCTCACCATAATCCCAGCTGCGTGAGCGGGGCACCCAATGAGAGGATGAGGTATCCTGGGAACATTTCCTGGCAGAAGAAGAGAAAAAAAAGGAAGGAAACAGCACTGAAATAAAAGAAACACAACAAATTTTTTAACCACATTCCCAGTCTTAATAAGTCTATCTATCTATCTATCTATCTATCTATCTATCTATCTATCTATCTATCTATCTATCTATCACAAAATATTGAAAATATAGATGAAATTCACTTGCTCCTTTGAGCTCTTCTCTGTCCCTCAAAAAAAAAAAAGACAAGTGATATTTCAAAACATCCCGCTGATCCTTTGGTATAAAGAGACTCCTTCCTGTGGCTTTTCCAATTGTTTTTAAAACATTTTAGAAAAACAGATTTATTTCTATTGACATTTTTCACAGCAGTGCGAAATGAAAACATTTCCCTGCTGCCCTTTACATGTAATCTGACCTATTGGGCAGTACTGTCTATTTCACAAAGCTGGGAAAGGCCAGGATATGTACACACACACACACACACACATAGAGTGAGAAAAAAATATATTGGTATGAATAATGCGATCAAATTGTGGGCATGAGAATTAGATGGCAATACTAGGCCCTACTGGGGAAATTGGGTGAGGAGGAGGAGGTGGTCTTCACCAAAATGGATTTGCTGTTAGCATAAGTTGCATAACCTGACTGGGTTTAACACACTGGTTCTCAGGTTGTCCTCTATTTATAGTACAAACAATGAACAGGGAAGAGAAAAGCTGTGACACATTGTGAATCTGAGAGAATCTATTTCAGACTTCAGTTTCAAACAAGGATGCTTTGTGCGATGGCGTGAATCTAAAAACAGCCCTGAGGGCAGTCTTGCATGTGAACCCTGACCTCAGTGGCTGTAAACTTTGAATAGCAAGGGGGCAACAAGCAGGGCTCCCATATCCTGCCCTATCATGCCCATTTCTGTAACATAATTGCTACTTGTTCTCGGTAGTGAGATAGGTCATCGCAGAGTCAGAGCCGAAGCTCTCCCACGGCAGATATTTCACGCCTGTCGGTGGATGTCTCTTTATCTCGTTTCCTCCTCTTCTATTAAAAAGACACGCTTTGGCTCTGCTCCGGAGATGTCTTCTTCATAGGCACTGAGAGGAGCTTACAGCTGGGCACTTTGGCGCAAGTGCATCGAGGCCTGGCTTCCATCTCCGTTGCAGGACGGCGCACTCAGTAAGTGCTTTTATTTTTTAACCAGCCCTAATTCATTGAAAATCCACTCATCCTTGACACAGCCTTCATATGAAAAACATCTCTTTTCTGTTTCCCACTCGCATCAAAGAGGATGGATAGGAGGAAATCAAGACAGCATATGCTGCTAACCGGAAAAAAAAACAAAAACAGTTAAGCCCTGCCTCAACAAGGGGATGGTTTGCCAAGAGGGAGAATAGATGGGCTTTTTAGTGACACATTCTTACTGGCATTTCATGGTCAGGATCTGCCGGCGGCCTCAGCCCATCCGCCCCTATCCCCCTCACCTGCGTCCAACTTCTTCAGTGCTTTCACACTTTTTTGTGAACCGCTCAGTTTGCCATCCAAACCGGAACCCTGAGCTCAAAATGCTCTCTAATTGGTCAAAACCTCTTATTTGGCTCTTGTGGCTTAGCCTCCCCACAGAATGTTCCACCAGCTCTCTGCCACAGCAAAGACTTGGGAGGAAGCGGCGGCCCTGTGGGCACAAGGAGGAGGGGCATGGCTGGCATCACCGGGAGAAAAAGAAAAACATACATGGAGCATTCCCAGAAGAACTTAAACAGCAGATAGCCTTGAACAGCTGAGCTCATTAAATCTGAGGGCTCCCACGAGAAAAGGCGAGATATTCTGTGCAGAGATATTCTTTTTTTGGTGCCTTTGTTTTTTCTCTTGGTAGGTTTGTACACAAACCCCCAACACAAATATCCAAACTGACAGCAACCAAAGTGGATGAGTGTACTCCAGGCTAAATCAGATCACTGCACTCAGCATATGTTGTGTATTCAGAAAGTAACTACAGGTAAAAAGCAGACTTGTGCGCAGGTGTGAATTATTCATTTTGACTAGATGAGATGCCAGATGTGTGAGATTTATCAACCTGGGAAGAAACAGACAGTGCTTAAGATGTTGCCACCTGTAAAAACTGTATGAGTTTAAATGCTCTTTTTTTTCTTTCTTTTTTTTAAGGAAATTTCCACCCGTCTGTGTCTCAGCCACAGTGCATACCCTTACAGTGATAGGTTTTTGGGCTGTATAACAAAAAGCCAAGATCCTCAAATATTTTTATTGTTCATGTCAATTAATTCCCTTCACTCAGCAAATTGTAGACATGGCTTTGGTTAAATATATCTTTCAGCATATCCAGACTGCATGGATAAGTTTACTGTTAAAATAACTACATCAGTGTAACGCAGGAATACGCAGGAAATTTATTACCTTAATTGCACAACTGTCACGAGCCAGTACCTTGCCCTTGTTAAAATATTGACCTTAATGGTGGAGGTCTGACGCAAACATATTTCTTCCTGACTGACTCATATAAACCTTTAAAAAAAAAAAAAGCTCTGCACAGGAAAATTAGTCCTCCTCAGAGAACATGACAACATTTGGCATTAATGAAGGAGTGAGTGCAAGAGCTGCTTCAGCACAGAGGTACTGAGGTCTCTGGCAAAACAAGCTCTTCAGTTTTTACAGAACGAGAGGTCGCACAATGAATACATTTATCAAGCATCGGAAACTGTTTGATCCATCCATCAACCCTGTACAGGTTGCCAGTCGGGTGCAAGGCTAAATAGTTGTTTGGGATAAGAAACATGCAAGATCAGCAAAATCCAAATTCTTTAAGCTGAATAATGGCTCAGTAACATGTAAAATTATGATAGCAACCTCCCATACACTCCCACTTTCAATCGGAAGACGACTGAACAGGTCATCTAGTGGGAGGAAAACTGTCTCCAAATAATTGTGGTCGGACTCGGACTGACAGCAACCACTGTCAGAGAGATTGGTTTCATAACAATTAACATCTAAATTTTAAATGCAGACACATCCGCGACACATTGCAATCAATCCGAATTAGTCTGCGCCAATGGGTGCAACTCTTCTACGACACATCTTATTGCAGTGGCAGCTTAAATCAGCTTGTTGCCAACTGGTTGTTTTCTGGTTATATTCCTGTATAAAAGCAGGGTTGCAGAGCACTTATGTCATTATGCAGTTAAATCCCAATCCAGGAGCATTTGTGTGGGAATTTCTAAATTTCTGCTTCAGATCTATGAGGTTCTAGCTTGATTCTGAATGTGAGTAGAAAATGTGAATTTCAGTTTAATATGATGTCTGTGTGTGTAGACAGCAAAGAATTACGATAGCTGTATTGTCACAATCAACTTGCACGTAATGGCAGAATTGTAAGGGCTGCTTATTGGCTAACAACTTGCCAATCTCCCAGTAACACAGGCATTACTTTACTGTGCTTACAGACAATAATGGAGAATATTATTTACCTTGTGTTTTATTCAGTGGGGTTTAATAGGTTTTTGAGGTCAGGAACTCCTTCAGAAACTGTTTACTGAGGTCATAGAACAAGGGAGCTAATGGGACGTTTTCCTACTGACATTATTTTGCACCCGCGGGAGTTCCCCCCTGCTGGCCAAAAGTAAGAATACCAGTGGAAGGCAGTATACTATGTACATCTTTTGTGTGCAGTTTATGGTACATAAACAGCCGGTGTGCAATAACTGTGGTCTGTCGAGATTTTTAACCTTGTTTTATAATGCTCAACACTCCCTTGTTGATATTTTTGTGACACAGTAACTTATTATGATCAAACACATTTCAGTGTTGTGTATATGCTCCTATGGAGAGAAGATTAACCCAAGTTCGAACCAACACACCCAAAGGGTTTCTCATGTTCACACATGATGTATGCAAGTTGAAGTTCAGCTCTGGAGCCCACAAACCCCCGAGGCCAGCTAACCTCTGCTCCACTGCTCTTCACTGTGCTCAGTCCCAGTGTGTGTTTCTTTCACTCTCTGGCTCTCCCCTGATTTCCTGGGCTTATTGAGTCATGATTACACACCGGCACCCAGTGACGGAGGATGTCACTTGGCTGTCAGGCATTCAGGAGGCTCCAGCTGAATCAACAGTCTCTGCACAGACGAGGTCTCAGTCAAACACACACATATGCGCAGCATCTCGGCCTTATATATATATATATATATATATACACACAGAAGTGAAAGGCAATAAAAATATAGCTACAAAAATAGACAAGGAGATATTTACTACCTCTTATGGACATCACGGAATCATAACCCGAGGCAAATTGTATGTCACCGAATAACATCAGATCCTGGCTGACGATTCCTTTCTTTCTGGATGCCTTTATTTTCAGCAGATGGGGCCATATATCTCTGTGATGCATTGCAGGAGTTAAAAATATTAGCTCTATTTCCCGTTCTTTTGTTTTTTCTCCTCCTCATTCCATTCCCTTCCCTCGTACTCCCTCCAGTTCATGACACTGGACGCTCGCCAAGCAAAATGTTGACGCCACTTCCCTGGCGTCACTCACAAAGCTGGTTCTGTGGGGTCTGAGCCCTCGCCACAAACAGCACTGAGGTACGATTGGCCTCCACGAGCCAACAGGTAGCACACCTTAGAGAATTTGCTAATGCACTTAGACCAAGTTTCTCAGATGAGAAATGGCCAGAATTCTGTTTTAGGCGAGAGGAAAGCTTTTTCAGATTATACTTTTTGAAAAAACCTCTGCACTGGCTGCCCCTGAGTCTCCAAGGAGACGGGTGCAGACAACAGGATTTATCCTCAAAGGGGCTTGACATGTCTAATGTGCCTGCTGGTCAGTCACTAAGGGGTCAAGCTATTCTCAGAACCTCCAGTGGGGGGAAAAAAAAAATTCAACAACTAAGACGCTGAATGAGGGAAAACTCCTTCTCCTTTCATTCGACAGAATTCACATCAGAAAATTCTCAAGACATTCAAAAATAAACAGACCACTCAATTTTTACAGGCACATTCACAGGATCTAAATATGGACTGAAATAAACTCTTTTCTCTCCATCTGTCTGTCTTTGAGACTAAAGTCTTTATATTCATTTGTGGGTAACTGGTCACCACTGTACCCCAAATGCCAGCAAGCCCTGGCCCAGACTGCCTGCAGCCTGCATCCTGTCATTGTGTTGAGAGCGCAGAGCTAAGCAGACCAGAGAGTGGGCTAGTGACATCCCAATCAAGTCTCTTACCGCCTTCAGTCCACAAAGAAAAACAGAACTCACAATTAGAGGAAAACTATAAAGAAAAACAAACTTTAGTCCAGACGTATGAGTCATAGCAGATAAACAACAGCCAGTTGCTTCTGTCATGGGTTGGTAAGCACTGAAAAAAAGTACTTTGACTATGTACAACTAATTGCATCTGCTGAACATCATTACCAGTCTTAACCACATTTGTCCTTGAATGGCCCGAAACACTCAATTTCTAACTTTAAAAACACTGTGAATGTGAACACCAGGTTTAGCTGGCTGACACTGATTAATTAGGGTCACGATAAAGCTGACTTCTTAGGTTCTTTTTGACAATTTGTACTCCTAGTTGTGTCTTACAGATGTTAAATTATGCTATTTCTCTTGATAATTGTAGAGCAATGAAGATGTCTTTTCATGTTCTTGTTTCTAAAATGAATTGTTCATAAAATTACTTTTTTGTGGAGGTGTGGAAAATATATGACTAAAAAGGATTGCACAGAAAAAATATGCAACATCTGGATAAATGATCACTAGTTTTAAAGAGGTTTGAAGCCAAAGGTTTGTCGTGTTATCTAATCTCTTCCAGATTAGGGGATTTAATAGTTATTATACCAACCGATAGCCATTGCAACATATTACAATGTTGCAGACATGTCAGTATTAGCATATATGTATAGTAACCAATAAAAAAGACACATCAGTTCAGGCATGTTACAGACTTGTTTGATATCATTCTGACACACTGTCTGTAACATCATGGATTAGTCTCAAAGTTGAACTAATGGGCCCCAGGACACTTAAACATGTTCAAATCAGTTCAGTTCAAAGGTGCTTTATTGGTGCATGACAGTTTTTTTTAAACAATACTGAAAAGCTCAAAAGGATCATGAAAGTGAAAGACTTTCGACAATTTCAACCAGCGGAAGGTGAAATAACCTCTGGCAATGTAAAGTGGGTGGGTCCCAATTTAAACTTGAGATGAATAATTAAAGTGACTACCAGTGAGAGCGCACGATACCACTGATTGACAAACGACAGGGTGATAAATACATTAGAGGGGGTTACCTAGGCAACTGGAGCCTGGAATGCCCACTAGAGACCAACTGTCAACAGTTATCCACTCAGGAAGTGATTTGCTCATCCAGCTCTTATTTACTGATTTATTTTTATTTGCTTTCATTTATTATCTTATTATTAACCTCAAATAATTAAGTGTATACTGGCCAGTGTATTTATTTGCTATATTTTATTTTAGTTTTTATTTGGTTTGATGTTGCCGTACACACAAAGATTGTTTCCCAGAGTCTCTTGCTTACAGAGTTTATTTACAGTTTATTCGCAGATACCCTAAAAAAAAACAAAAAAACAAAAAACAAAAACAAAGGTACTGGAAAACTGAAATAAAATACTGTTTGAACTGTAACTGTACACCCATTTTTCTCTATTAATGTTTATTTTTGGATAAATTTTACAATTATTTTGTTTGTTTGTTATGGCATGTTGCATAGATCAAGATAAACAAGCCTTTAAACATACTCCAGACAAACAAGCTCTCCTTCCTGTCTTTACATTATAGAACCTACTGGCCAATACTGAGATGAAAATCAGCTTTATTTGATTTAAGAGCTATCTATACATCCATACCACATGATTGATGTATTGAGGCCTTGGATTACCTCTTTTCAAAACACAGTTCTATCTGAGGTCCTTCACACAGGCTTATGGAATTGGCTAAGCTAAACTAGAGATTCAGAAGCATAGCGTGCTGACGGGTCACCATCATTTTCCAATTTGTTTATGGGTTGCCTTTTTTTATGGCTTCAGTGAACAAAAATATTTTAACAAGCTAAGCTGTAGCTAGAGTCTTTTTTTTGACATACCTCAAGTCTTGTTTTGAATTTCAGTTATTTACCAAGGCTTATGACTACAAACATATCAGTTATCGAGATTTACACAGATCTGCTCAGAAAACCTACAGGCGTACTTTACTAACGGTGGACTCTGATCATCCGTTAGATTTTGACAGAAAGATTAGTGCGAAGAAAAACCATTTTCACTAAAGAGGAAACAAGATGTGTTTATTAAATGATGATGTCACTGTAAGACAGATTGAGGTCAGATTTCCTGCAAAAACAAACCAGCTACGAAATCAAATCACCCCGTAGTATTTACAACGTTAAAACTGTAAGGGGAATAATGCTAAAGCGTCCTTCAACTCAATTATGTATTTAAAGAAGAAGCTGTTATGGTGCACTCATATTTACCTCCTCTTCAATTAGCACCAGCTCAAGCTACTTCGGTGCGTATCCCCTGAGGGCAACCTTGTCATTGTTGCAGTCGGCGTAATTACGCTTGCAGCTGTAACAGCTTCAAAGATCCCCACAGAGTTGAAGAAATTATCTCAACTCATACTAACATTTACCTTATTGACTTATTTATTTCCTATTCTGTGGATGGGGGTGTTGTGACTCACACAGATAAACAAGTATGCAGTGTTTCTCAGAGAGGCTGATGATTAGTTACAAAAATGAAATATTGCTGTGGTCATCGCCCGTCCAAGAAGTTTGAATAAATGAGATCTCAAGTAATTTCATAATCTGTCGTGATATGGGCCTGATGTAAATCTCATACTGCCTTCCTCAGATGTTTTCACCCCCACCGCTTTCTTGATGATGTGTCTGTTCAGCTTAAATTACAAGCAAGCTTAAATGAAGATCGATAAACATACAGAAACTGTTGTAGTGCACTACAATCTGTGTGTGTGTGTCTTTGTGCGTGCACGTGTGTGTTTTTTTACAATGCTCCCTTCGCTGGAAAAATGGGTCAGCTTTTTTAAATTGCATTTTTTTTTATATACATTTCACACCTGCCGTGCTCCGCAGCTTATGAGATTGCACATTCTGCTTGACCTTTACTGCACATCCTTCATTGAAAAGTTATTACTAAGC
Organism: Tylochromis polylepis; assembly: GCA_015107715.1. NCBI lineage: Eukaryota > Metazoa > Chordata > Actinopteri > Cichliformes > Cichlidae > Tylochromis > Tylochromis polylepis. Next base: position 16,133 of record VVHJ01032178.1, read on the forward strand.
CTCAGTCATGCATGTGCTTTTAGACACCTGTCAGTTTCAGCCAAGGTTGTAGTTGACAGTTTTCCAACTCAGTGGTCGCTGGTGTATTTTATCATCCCATCAGGTTCTGTTGCCTCCTGGGGCAGGGAGGAGATATACTTCACTTCTGAATGAGTCACTCTGCGGTGCCTTAATGCAGTGATTCCAATCAGCAATCAATACACAAAAGATAGTTTTTAGCTTTGGGGTTTGAAAAGTAAAGCCCATGAGGAAGTGCCTTAAGCTTGCTATGTTTTTAATGGCCAGTAGTGGGCAAATCCTCTGGTTGCAAGAATAGATGTCGATAAGACCGACTGATGACCTCAGTAAACACTCTGATGAGTTTATGGGCTCCAGTACTAACTTTAAGTCTTAAAGAATATAATGTCAGTGTTCACTCAGTAATTAATGGTCCCCTATTATAGCAAGAATGAAGAACAGGTCATCCATACCATGTGACTGACAAGTCACTACTACAAGAGTGTGACATGTCCCTTGGTTTCTGAGTTAAGATCCTCCCCAAACTCATTACCTACAGTTTTAAAACACCAAGACAGGAACGGTTAGAATGGGCTTCTCAGTCTATTTTTCAAACCAGGGGCTGCTTCTACATTTGACACGGGTCAAAGTAGCCTATACTATGAGCAAGCACTTGGCAAAAGTGGGAAGGGAAAACTCTCTTTTAACAGGAAGACACCTCTGGCAGATCCAGGCTCAGGGAGGGAGTCATCAGCCACTAAAGGCTGGGGGGTGAGGGGAAAGAGAAGAGAGCGACAAGAGAGGTAGACTATGGAAGAGAGAGACAAAGTTTAATAATTACTAATGATTAAATATAGTACTGGCACATAAATAGAGAGTGGAAAGAAATGAGCGAAGAAGAAACACTAAGGCAGGGGTGTCCAAGTCCAGGCCTCAAGGGCCGGTGTCCTGCAGGTTTTAGATATCATCCTGGGTCAACACACCTGAATCAAATGATTAGTTCATTAGCAGGCCTCTGGAGAACTTCAAAACATGTTGAGGAGGTCATTTATCCATTTAAATCAGCTGTGTTGGATCAAGGACACATCTAAAACCTGCAGGACACCGGTCCTTGAGGCCTAGACTTGGACACCCCTGCACTAAGGGATGGTTTGGGGTCGCCTGATCCAACCCTAACTATAAGTTTTATTAAAAAAGAAAGTTTCTTGAAAGTAGACAGGGTGTCTGTCTCCTGAATCAGAACTGGGAGCTGGTTCCACAGCAGAGGGGCCAGAGAGCTGAAGGCTGAAGTTACTATTATCACTATTATCATTATTATCAAAACTGTTTTTTTTAGAAAAATAAACTAAATATAAATTTTTGAAAAATAAAAATATAAGCTTAGGCATACGTGTAATGGACACTGGACACTTTATTAGGTACACCTTTATTAGCTACCACTTGTATTATGTTGGACCCCCTTTTGCCTTCAGAACTGCTTCAATTCTTGTGGCACAGATTCAACAAGGTGTGCCTAAACGCACTGAGTTGCTGCCACGTGATTGGCTGATTAGATATTTGCATTAAGAAGCAGCTGAAAAGGTGTACCTAATAAAGTGGTTGGTAAATGTATATATGCAATTTCTAAAGATACTATTCAGCTTGTTTTGTAAAACTGTTACCCTACAATTAAAGCTTTCAGACTGAATGTCATTTTAAACACAAATACTTTTTTTTGAGTGTGTCGGCGATATCAGGAATGTGTCCTTATCCAGGTCTGACTTGCCACAGCTCCAAGTGGCAGATAAGAGCTCACCAAACAACAAGGAGCATCTAGCAGGCCAATCTGTGCAGGGATAAGACAACCCCTGAGGACTGTAGTCCTCAACTTCAGTGACAAGTTAATCTAGAGTGGACTGCTCTTCAACTGGACTTATTCGTAGAGTGTGTGTGTGTGTGTGTGTGTGTGTGTGTGTGTGTGTGTGTGTGTGTGTGTGTGTGTGTGTGTGTGTGTGTGTGTGTGTGTGTGAGAATATGTCTGCATCAGGTGTTTGTGCAGCAATCTGCATTTCACTGCAAGCTTTGACAGTAAAATCATAGCTCTCTCAACACTTTACTGTTCCCTCTTATAAATATTGCACTGAATGTGTTTTTACTATCCC
>VVHJ01032178.1:18290-30111 GCA_015107715.1 Tylochromis polylepis
AATGCCTTCAATCTCAAGTAATGAAGTGAGGAGATGGGCTGGTAGTATTATCTGAGAGGTGATATCACAGGATTTATATTGATCAGCAATTTCACATTAGGTTTCACACTGCTATTAGTAGCAGGAGAGACATCTGTCTCATCTAAATACGTCCTTGTTTATTCTGACAGATCTACCTTTCCCTTTGCCTACAGCAATATGAGCAATACATTAAGTGAACTCGTCTTTTTCTGCATGTGTGCATGCAGAAAAGTTTCTATTCCTGTGTGCCTGTGCAAGCGTTAAGTCATGCACGTATAATGTCGCATCCTTCGTGCATATGTGTGCCTACGCTGTGTGAAGTTTTGTCTATGTTTATGTCTGCTTGCGCTTAATTAGAGGAAGCAGTGAGCATTTCACTTCTGGAGGGGATTTTATGGCTATGTAAATATCATACATCATGATTCAGCGAGGTGAGGCGAGCGTAGCCCAGCGGCTGCCAAATCTCACTTAGATTGCTGTCTAGATGGCAACAGTGGAGGGTGACACAGCCAATGCAGAAGTGATGACTGATTTGTTTCTCTGGGTCAGAACACACGGGGGTGGATTTGTCTTAAGGTGCTTAAAATGAAAGCGTATGATGCTGTCGTTTAATCCCGACTGCCGATTTCATTTAAAAGCAACACCAAAGATAGTTACTATTGCCAGCTTAATAGCATGTCAAATAACTGTTCACTAGTACCAAGGGAACTGAAACTCAGCTCATGCATTACTGTAAAAAGTAATGACAACTTTGTGGTTAAATTGCTGCAAAGATGGGGCACTTTTTAAAATCTATTTTACCGCCCATCTGAATGCTTTTGTTCAGCTTTTTTGTTTGCAATCCAACACATGTAGCGCTGATACAAAAAGCTTGGTGGATGCTAGAACACTTTAGCAACATTCAGTTTAGTTTACATTGTGCAGCTCAGCTCTAATTTGTTTCCACCAGTCCTCCAATAGGAATGAGGTTATTCATTTCACTGGAAGCTGGGAGATATTTAACCTTCTGGCCATATTATCAGCCTGAGCAACACATGATGGATGTTTTAGGTATTATCAGTGGGCATTTGTTGAGTATGTGAGATTTCCATGGTGTTACTTGTCTTTGTGTTACTTGTCTTTGTGTTTTACAGAATGACAGTAATGACAGAGGAAGGTTTCCACTGGTAATGGGTTTGATAAATCACAAAAATTGGAATTTGTTGCATTACAGAAAAGGTAAAAGATTATTTCGTCGTTCATTTAGCAACTATAAAAGTGGCTGTTGTTTGCGGCATGCTGCTGCCACAGAAGAGTCGACAGTCTGTAGGCATACCCTTATAAATCAAACTTTAGGACCTTTCAAGTGTGTCGTTGACGTTCGAATGCTCTGATCTGCAGGATCTAAGCGCTTGCTTTGGCATATCTCACCTCCGAAAGCAATGGAAAGTAACATTAAAATTCTGCACTGATTATTACAGTATGTATGCCAAACTAGAATGCACCATTTGCCAAATTAAAAAAAACAACCCACAGTATAACTTAAATGTAGGAAGGTAGAAATTAGGGGAACTGCTATATAGTGTTTTATTTCAGAGTGAGCACAGGAAAGACAAAAGGATGAGACTTTTCTTATCCCTTTATGAGAATTGGCAAAATTTAAACAAACCCTGCCTGCATTGCTGTTTCTGTGTCCCCTCTGTTTTCAGTTATTTTGAATTTAAAGTGACGCATGTGCTTTGGACTCAAGTTTGACTCAAATTCAAGGCTTCATCTTTTTAATACAATGGAACAAAATGGTGTCAAATGATTTTTATACTTAGAAACTCAGTCAGAACTCGTTTTTTTGTTTGTTTGTTTGTTTCATCTGTTCAGACAGGAGACACAACAAAAACCACAGTGAAGCTGCTTTCGAGTACTTCGAAACTACAAACCTTGACAAGAACATGTCATTTCCAAGCCTTGCAAACCAAAACCTGCAGTTGTCAGGATCTTCAAATCAAACAGGGAGGCACTATGCACACCAACATGTTTTCACATATTACAGACTGCAAAATGTTCCTGTCCTACACTGCATGCTGAAATATGTACAGCTATTCTTTAGTGATTGTTTTCTGCTGAATTTTATATGCCATAAGTCTTTTTCATAGGGTGAGTATAAGTATACTTCTGTTTCTGTATAGTAGACAGTAGCCTATAAAGGAGCAGTCATTGAGCATTGCTTCTTATCTTCAACTTCCCATATTTACTTTTTACAAAAATAAGTATTACCAATTAATGCTCTGTATTGAATTCCAGTAAAGTTGTGAGATCGGGTTGAAAACAGAAAGAAAATGTTAAACATAAAGAGAAATCTGCCTCAGGCTACATTTAGATTTATGATCAAATAGGTGAATAAGAGCTTGCGATCTAAAAAAATTATACAGTTCTGTGAAAAATGGCAGCTGTGAGACAATGTATGTTTTCAAAATTGATAAAGTACAACTGACATACTTTGTTTCAAACTTTTCCCCTCACTGATCTTATACTTGCATGTCTATCAAGTGCTGACTGAGTATTCTGTAGCGACTTAAGATTAGTTTTCTCCATGTCTCTTAGGACCTGACAGTTTACACATCCAACCCTGGAACGACTGTCCAGCAGAATTAATGAATACCAGTTTTCACGGTTCTGCTTTGATGGCTGCTTTAGCAAAGTCGCTAAGTGCAAAAGTATAAAAACCTAAGAGTTCTTGGCCATAAAGACCTTTAAGAGCGCCAATGAGTTCCAGAAGCCCAACAGAGAGGTGGGTCATTCTTGTCCACCACATTTAATAATTAACATGAAATGTTATTTGGCTTTATCTCACGCCCAGTGTCTTATGTGACATCTTTCCAGTTGACCATGCTGAAAAACATCAGTGCCCTTGATCCCGTGAACATTGTTTGGTTCTTTGAGGACTTTCTAGAGAAAGGCACACTCGTCTAACATTTGAAATGCTAGACGTGGATTTAGACATGCTGGAAAAGAAGCTACATTGCAAACCACTTCATGAGATTAAACCAATAACACGGCCGGTATCTGATCAGTCTATCACGAAGTGGTGTCTGCTAATTTAGGGTACAAATGTGCACTGATGGAAGATGCTTGAAAATATTTGAACAACAAAGTCTAGTTCTTCCTTTGTCCGTGCAACTGTTCTCTGCACTCAACTCTCTGAAGAATGCTGGCATCAAATATTAATCAAGGCTGCTGACGTGGAACAAAGCTCCATCATACAGCCTGTTGGATACCGGTTTGTTTCCAGATTTGTGTTGTAGCTTCGGCTGCGTTTGGTTCCTTGTGGATAATTTGATCTGATGTCAATAACTCTTATTAATATACAAAAATTTGCAGGAAGTCATTCTAATCACTACTTCTTGCCTTCCACTCTCAGATTTCCTGAAGTTTTCCTGGGTCTTCCCATCTCAGAGACAATAGATATATTTGGGTTCTGTCCACCATGTACCTTGGCAGCCCACTGTTCCCTCAGCGATGTCTGTATTACCTGGTATGTCCTCTGATGTACTTGGATGTTACTGTACAGCTTTACAATGCAACCCAAAATAGAGGCCAACGTATAATTTGGTCTGATGCTGCTGACATTCTCTATCTGGATAAGTCTCTCTCTTTCCTAGCGTCTTCCCAGCACGGGGTCCGCTGCGTGGCTCTGTCTTCTCCATTTGGATCGGTCTTGAGTGTCCTCTGGGGCGAGAGCCACTGCGCGCATGTCTTCGGTGATTGCGTCCATCCACCGCTTCTTTGGTCTTCCTCGTGGTCGGCGGCCTCCAAGGTCGAGTCAGAGGGCTGTTCTTGACACTGAATTCTCCTCACTGTGCATGATGTGTCCATACCGCCGTAGGCGCGCTTCCCTCATCTTCTTTTCGATCGGGGCAACTCCAAGTCATTTTCGAACATCCCATCTGTTCAAATCTGCATATTCACTGTAAACCTATTGTCTGTTTATTTTATTTTGTGCTTTTGTTTTTTATTGTTCTTTGTCTTTTATTCTATGGTTAAGTGTCCTTGGGTGTCTTGAAAGGTGCGTCTAAATAAAATTTATTATTATTATTATCTTCGTTCGTCACACGATCCAGATGGGTTAAGCCCACCATCCACCTGAGCATCATCATCTCCATGGCGCTGAGGATCTGCTCGTGTTTCTTTGTGGCTGGCCAGCCGTATGACTGTCTTGTAGATCTTGGCTTTAAGGTGTTCGGGCATCCTCTTATCACACAGGATGCCGATGGATTCACACCATTTAAGCCATGCTGCGTTGACTCGTGAGCACACAGCTTGCCATCCGCCGAGACCAGGGACCCGAAGTATTTGAATTGGGTGTCTTCTTTAACTCCTGGCCTCTATCTAGATAGGTAATATACTGAAAATTCAGTCAGCTGAAGGATAATGTACTAAGTATAGGCACCAAAACTCACCTATATTTGAATCCAACCCAGGTTGACTCTTCAACACACACGTGGACACTCAAGGTATGCAATGCTGTCCTGAAATGCACAAATCAAAGGATATTTTCCTTTTCTCTCTCTGTTTTTGATTTTTTTTTAAAGTCTTCTCAAATATGTTCTCTGCTTTTTAGATGCCTGAAGAGTACCGACTGGGACTGGATTCCCACCTCAGAGAGGCAAAGCGACTGAGTTCAAAAGTCTGTATGACCTGCTGGTGATAGGTAGTCCTCGTACTGTGGATGTAAAATCAAATTTAATTAATCTGTAAGTCAGGAAGTGGGTGTTTTAAATGTACATGAAGTACGTCTCCAAATGCATCTGTACCCAGATGTGGAGGCATATGAGGACAAGATAAAGTTTTTCAGCCTGCTGGGGATGATGATGCATCTGAATCCTCAAAGGAGAACTGCTGCCACCAGTTTTGAGTGAGTGATAATCTGTGTGTATTAATTTTTGGCTTACACTTACACAATGAGATTAGAATTGAGATGGGTTACTTAAATTCATTGCGCTCATTGAGTTGTGGTTCTTTCGTCATCCAGTGACATAGTCTCAGTGTCCCCCCAGTGGTGGAATCAGCAGGAGAAGGCAACACCACAACAACTAAAGAATCAGCCTCAGATTGTGCCACGGTTTTGGCTCATGCTGCTACAGATGATACAGCAGTTGGATCTGAAATTACTTGCAGAAACAACACCGTCTCAGCTGCTGAAGAAGCCTCAGAGAGCGCTGCCAGATTAACGGATGACTCTGGCTCTTCAGAGGAAGATTTGGGTGAGGCCCTAAGAGCAGCATCAAACAAGCCTGCACTCACACACATTTCAACCACGCCCATGATGACTGCCCTCTCTGGCACTGCTTCAGCTGTCAAAGGAACGGTCTTCATGTTCTCAGCTTCAAAGATTAACAATGAGTCACATGAAGGTGACAAAGGTGCAGCTGCCAACAGTTCCGCAGATTGAGCCTCAGATGAAGCAAATGATGCTTTCCAGGCTGATGAACGTCCAGTCAGTAACACCACACTTGGTGACGTTATCTGTGACCCTACCATGACCAGAAATGCTTGGACAAGGCCACTGAAAGGAATTAGAAAATGTTTGGACAGGATGTTTAGATCTCCATGCTGCTGTGGCTATAAGTCAACATAATTGTTCAATGTTTTTCTCATATTCCCACAAATTAAATGCAAATATTAACTTACATGCCTTGAGTTGCCTGACCTGGTGACTGAAAAAGCAGTCACATAGCAACAGCCTCAGCCGATGCAGTTGTAACAGGAGAAGCACTTGTGTTAGCTTCACTATAACACCAATGCTGTAGTTTTAGTAGCTGTAACATAGCTCAGTAAAAAAGCAGAAGTTTTGAAACTGAAAAAAAGTCATTATTAATCATTTGCCTTTAAAACATTTCCTCACAACGTTTAATTACTTTACAAAACTTTTCACATTTACATCAACTGCTTCTGCATTATAAAATGCAAATATTTCAGTTCCAGTTTAAACACCAAATACCAGCTCTGCTGTGGAAGCTAATCATTATCAGATATGTAACTTGCCTTATGTGAAAACTTTAATTTTATCTGCAGTTAACAAATATTAAAATTAATTTTTAGAATGGCAGGAGATGTTTTGGAGCATATGGGCCTATATAGCTTAGACTTCTGGAAATAACCCAACCCCAACGTATACATCTCTTCGGAACTAAAAAGAGACCAATAAAAAGAGACAATTGCCCGATATCACACAAAAATTGTAAAACAAATGAAAATGTGTGGTGTGGCAAGGTTGTTAATCCACTTCTGCACCTAGAAATAAATGTGCTATGCATGTATGGTTGTAATTAGCTATGGGATCGTGATGTGGTTTAAAGTTCTTTAGGCTTGAATTTGTTGTGTAGCTTGTAACGGTAGCCCAGTGTATAGGCTATAATTATAAAGGAATTCCTCTTCCAAACAGTTTGAAATTCACATAAGTGATGGTATAAATGTGCTCTGTTTTTTCGGACAAAATTACAGTGTGAGTTGAAAAAATGCCCCTTTGTTGGTCGCCTGTCCAGCACATATGCTCAGACATTTCTGACTATGCTTGATATCAAAGATATATAGCATGGTGCACCCAGTTTTAGTAACATAAATGATGTGAAAACTTTTTCCACCACTCTCCTTTGGTAACACACAAACACCAACCATCTGGAGGTTTACTCACTGCAAATAAAGACTCCATGTCTCTGATTTCTTGCTTAAAATGTACACACAGACACACAAGACTCTGAATTTTGACTGAAAGTAAGCTGGGCTTTTTTGTTTTTACAGTAAAGTCTAATTCCTCTGTACTGAAAAAAAAAAAGACTTCACACACTGAATTTCAAGTATTTGTTCAGGTTCTAATAGGGGAGTGCATTCAGACACTTCCAGAATGTTAAATCTTCTTTGGTCATGTCTTTAAACATGGTGGCGTGTTTGTTAGCATTGTTTTTTCACAGCGAGAAGACTCTGGGTTCAAATCTAACATTTGGTCAAGACATCCAGATAGTGGGGTTAACTTAATTAATAATTCTAAATTGACCACAGGTGTGAATGTGAGTGTAAAATTTTTGTCTCTCTGAGTTAACCCTGTGGCAAACTAGCATTTCTTGCCCTATAGCAGCAGAGATAAGGTCTAGCCGACTTGTCCTGAAGAGGGTTTATGGAGTGGTCACATTCTTAACAAAAAGTCAAAATACCAAGAATAAACACTAAAAGACATGACGGGGTAAGTAGAGCAGTGTAGGGGGCAGCATGCAATCACAGCTAAAGTGGTCTGCTTGATTTTTGTGTGCTTTTCCGGACCAAAATAAACTGACTGCAAATGGATTCAGACCCATCACAAGTGTCACTGAGAACCAAACATTTGCGTTTACAGCTGCATTACATGGAGCCGTTATTATGTGTAGAACATTATCCCAAATCTCAGAGGGGCACTACCATTTGATTGCAGCGCACCATTAATGAGCACAAGGTTACACAGAGTCCAGGGTGAAATAGGGTCCTGTCGTAATCTTCACTTTATAAGAAGTCCTCTGACACCTGCTAATTGACCTACATGAGAGTCAAAAAAAAAAACAACAGAAACCTTCTTTTCTGGGTGACTAGGTGGTTAATCAGCCTTAGCTGCAGATGTGTTATTTCTGATAGCACTGAAAATTTATGATTTTTTTTCCAAACCTCAAGGCGGTCCGTCGACCAGCTGGCCCCTACTCACAGGCACACACCACAATACCTCCCCCTCCTCTTCCTTTTTCTCTCTCAGCTGCAAGCCGTGTGCTGCTACTGACCCTAATCCCAAACCACTGCTGTCACTTCTGCTTAGCCAGCGCTCCTGATTACACTACAGGGGTATGCCATAAAAACCCACTTTCCCCAGTTTCTTCAACCCAACACATGGACCAGCTACTTCAGATGAAATGTGATATCAGAGATTTCAATAACATAGCTTTTTTTCCTCTCTCTCTCTTTTGCTGCTGCTGTTGCCACTCTTTGTCCTTGCTCCCTTTCATGCTGCGTTCGCTGGAAATTTTAACAGCTTCTCTGCAGGAACAAAGGCAGCATATGAATTTCAGGTGGTGTAGAATTGCTTTCTCTGTGTTTTTTTTTTTTAACCCTTTGACATTTCACACCTTTCTATGCCTGCCTCTTATAAGAAGCCATTTTGAAATGTTATATATATTAAAAACTACACAGGCGTGAAGGATACTGTTGCTCGCCCTCGCTATCCTTAAATATTTGAAGAGTATGAGCATAACATCTAGAGAATTCAAAATTCCGTGAAAAACCTTCTTCTATTGAGCTGAGTTACCTTGATCTTCACCTTGGCATATTTCGGTACTACACTTTCCATTTATGGGAGAAAAAAAGTGTTTTAAAAGCAGAAAAATGCTATCTTTGACAGGGCACTCAGTTTAAAAAAGAAACCCCAAACTCAGTTGATCAAAAACCACCAAATCATTCTGAGTATCTTTTGAAATGTGTATCTTATTCCTTTAAAAGGAGAATCTTCTTAGTTAAACATAATCAAGTGCTTGATGATGCAATGGGATCAAATAGACGAGGTTCTGTACAGTAAACAATTGACTGCTAGATTGAAAGCTAGTCCTCTGGTGGAGCTTGATTCAGTGATTTGATTCCCCCCCCCCCAGTTTGTCTCTCATGATTCATGGGAACACCACTTAAAGTCAGAAAACAACAACTGGTTGTTTTATGAGAAGTACACTTTCAGGAGATACCGTAGCTTTTTGGACCTCAGGAAGTACAAAGGCTTGTGACAGGGCCAATTTGCTCTCGGTACAACTGTTGGTCCTTTGACAGGGCGCACTTTTTTGGTACCCCTGTACGTAACAGAGGCTGGTTTTGAACATCTACTGACAGTTCTTTAATGTGAAACTCTGGGACAAATGGTGTACATGTGTACCTTCCTAGCCCTCAAAAACATACAGATAGTGACTTCAAGGTCTGATCATTATTCCTAGGTGGTACATTCATGTCACCTTAAGGGACACCAATGGAAAACAGAGTGCACACATCCTTGGGTGAGTACACAGTACAAAAAAACAAACAAACAAAAAAACAAAAGAAGAAAAACAATGTCGATTTGAAAACAAACAAAAAAAAAGTGTTCATATTTAATTTAAATCAGTATATACAGATACAGTGGTTAACTCTGTAATCTCACAACAAGGAAGTCCTGAGTTTAAATCTGCTGGTGAGCTGGGAGTTTGCTTATACCTGTGTGGGCTCTCTCTGGGAACTCTGGCTTCCTCCTTCAGTCTAAAGAACATCCATGTTAGGTTAACTGCTGACAATAAATTGACCATAAGTGTGAACGTAAGTAGTGCAGTTGTCTGTCTCTATGTGTTCTGTAATAAATGATCATCTTTAAATTCAAAAATGATTTTCCTCCATTTTCACTATGTAAAACTAGCATAGCATATGTGACTCCTATCAGCTTTTTTGTTTTTTTTTTAACACTAAAAGGACACATTGTAGGAGGTTTGGGGATCTGATCAGGATATATCTTGTCTAGCTTTGGATGAGTTCCCCAGTAGATTAATGGCACATCCTACTGTTGATTAGACTCTGGAATACACAGTATAAAGGAAGGATTTAGGATTTATAATATTATTATAATTATAAGCAGTACTGTGCAGGAGAAAAAGGTGGAGGCACCATTTCTCAGCCTGCTGTGACTGCATCTTAGACTTTTAGAGGTGACGTAATAATTGATGAATCAAGAAACTATTTGAAATAATTTGGGAATTTATAAGGTTTCATGAGAACCTACCCAGATGCTACATTAACTACCAGAAAAAGTAGATAAATTGTGGAGGGATAGTTTTACATTTGTTTGGCAACAACAGAAATGGCAAGCACACCATAGCAGAAAGTGACCATCAAGTATTTCATTTTTATGTTTTTATGCAGTTTTATACGCATTTCCGTATATTATACATTTCTATTTATAAATTTATATATTTAAGCAAAAAGACAAGAGTGTGATGGTAAAATGCAAACTGCATCCATGACAGAAACAGCCACATTAGGCCAATAACAGAACTTCAGCTATCTGAAAGCATCTGCACAAACAGCATGGTAACGCAAAACCTGCCAAGAACCCAAACTGATGTTAAAGCTAATTGCATGCTGACCCCAGTCAAGCAGCCAGAGCCTGATCTTCAACAGGTTACAAAGACAGTGAGGATGAGCAGTCTGGCTTGCAGCCCCCATTTCTATCTGTTCATTATCTCTTTGGAGTTTGGGCTGATTTTAAAGTTTTCTTTGTGTTGTCGGCTATGTGTTCATATGCAAATACAAAAAGAAAGATCCTCTGTGTGTCCTGATTAGATTCGGGATTTATGTTGCTGTATGGGTCTCTAGCCTAAGGTTTAACTGGTAATTAGGCGACAATGCATTTCAGGTGATTTTATGACATAACAAGAAACTAATATAATGAGTAGTGCAACAAATTACTCTCTCCGGTGAGTAATTAATTATTAATTACATTAGTTTAATCAAATTTAAGAGTAATATGTAATACATTACTTTGAGTAATGACCCCAACACTGGTCATAACCATCACCATAACCATCTGCCCTGATGTCACCATTCTAAAATTATGACAAGAACACTTCAATAAAAATAAGCTCAGCAGGATAAGAAGTGGTCTTCAGAATGACAGGCCAGGATTTCAAGATTTCCTTGCCACATGTTTCATTTTTTTATTCTTCCAGTTACTACACCTTCTCTTGATCGAGAATTTTCTGCATGTTTCCTTTTTTATTCTATACGATAAAAGGATAATATAAAATGATTTTAGTGGTCACATTCACCTAACACGTGAGAGATCCTCCGTATAACACCAGGAGGAGACAAATCCCTGCGAAGGTTGCATCAGCAACCTGCGCAAAATTCTGTATGCAGATCTATACACTGTGGTGACCCCTTGCAAATAAAAGTGCTTCTTGAACAGAAACTTTATTTTGGTAGAAAACCCAGCAAGGACATCCCAGCATAGTTGAACAATATACATCCAGCAGACAGTCAAGCTGCATCTCAGACATACAGATTTCAGTTTGGAAGTTATGCTGCTGCTACAGCACTGAGTAAAGCCCCAGAAAAGCCAAATTGTTGCAAATAACATGTAAATCCTACTTTAGTTGCTGATTTGTTGTCTACTTTCTCACAGGTCCCTTTATTCCTCTCTCTGAGCTAACATTAGCTGCTTTATTAAACTGCAGAATAGTCTTTTGACTTCAGACCTTTGACAGTTTTCAGTTAGGTTGAGTGAGTCACTACAGTTTAGTTCTCTACTTTACATTCATGATAATTAGGGCCCGAGCACTAACAGTGCGAAGGCCCTATTGTAATCGCTCCGTTTATTATTATTATTCAGGCAAAACAATTGGCTTTTTGAGGGCCTAAACATGCTCAAAAACTCATGAAATTTTGCACACGTGTCAGGTCTGGTGAAAAAATTGCGTATTTTAATGGTTTCACATATGGGCGGTGCAAAATTGCTCTGGAGCGCCACCAATGCGTTGTTAAATGACGTCCTACAGACACATTGTTTGAGCTACATGAATAAAATTTGGCACACATGTGTAACATGCCAAGACAAACAAAAAAGTCAGTGGGCCCATCAATGTAAACCCAACAGGAAGTCCGCCATCTTCAATTGAAAGTGATGTTTTTGCCCCGATTTTGCCATTTCCAGGCCTCGTACTTTAACAAACTCCATCTAGGAATTTGATCAGATCAGCTTCATATTTGGTCAGTGTCAACTACACACCTGGGCCATGTTAAATTG
>VVHJ01032179.1:0-14940 GCA_015107715.1 Tylochromis polylepis
GTCAGAAACTTGTAAATGAAAGAATAAAGTTACGTTGAAACCAAGCACACCATTGTTTTTCTTGTGACATTACCAATAAGTTTGATGTGTCACATGGCCCTCTTCCTATTGAAAAAACAAAAGTTGTATCCAAGATGGCCGACTTCTAAATGGCCACCATGGTCACCACCCATCTTGAGGAGTTTGCCCCCTCACATATACTAATGTGCCACAAACAGGACTTTAATATCACCAACCATTTCCATTTTATTAAGGTGTATCCATATAAATGGCCCACCCTGTAGTATAGTATGTGTATGTTGGCTATAAAGACTTTTAGCTTACCATTTACCAAATTGTACCCGTGTGACGTTTAAAAACTCTGGAAATAAACTGTACATGAACAAATCTTTGTTGTTAATGGCAGTAAAAGCAACACAACAGTCATGAACAAAAACAAATTTAATTAAAAAAAAAAAAAGTATTTACATCAGCTCACATAAGACATTTGCCACTTTTAAGACAAACCTGGTTGGTCCACAAAAATTATACAGATAAAGAAATGCACAACTCTGGCACAATGGGTATAAACAACCAGTGTTTTTCAAGTCTCACCCATTTTTGTCATTCACTGACATCAAGCAGCGATATACTTGTGACCGAGTGCAATGTTTATTCACAGTACATGAGGCAGTTTTCTGATTTGCTGAGACATACCAAATTGTTACAAGACACTATTGCAAATATCAACATCAAGGGCGCGCACACACAGACACGCCCACTGGTGAAAAGTGTTGTCTGGAACGCTTGTAAAGTAAAACAGCAAGAAAATGGCACTAATGTTTTGGAAGAAATTCTGCACAATTTTAAACTTGTATGACAGTGCAATGAAAAAGTACGCACGAGCAGTTTTACAGAAAGCACTGCCAAGAAGTCCACAGCCGATGCTAGCTGCAAATTTGGCTCCTTTTAATGAGAGACGAGCAGCATGCGATTTTAAAACGAGCGGACGCAAAGAAAGCAAGAATTCTCCACTGAAATCAATATATTAAAAGATAACAGCAGATGGAAGAGTATACTGTAGTTTTGTACATTTCTCTTTTGCTTATATTTAAAGCACAAAGAGATGTTCTTTTAAAATACAAATCAATAGCAGTGATGCAGCTCACTAGGGTTAAATAACAAAACACTGACTCTAAAAGACACACTGTAGATTTATTGAAAAAGAATAAATAGTTAAAAAAAATAAATAAATCTGGTACAACATTCAGTAACGGCCACTGTTGAACACTTCCATAAAACATCTGTTTGCTGCTTTCCAAAAGGTCTGACACATAGCTGGTTCCAGGATTAATAAAATAAATAAATACATGGATAAAAATCAAAATTTCAAACAGTTCACTAGAGAATTACAGCACTGGAGAATGTTAGTATTACCTAGACCTTCAACAATGGCTACATCTGCACATTTAAATGAAAAGAATGTCATTATTCTCACATGTGGAATTCAGTGCTAAAACTTGAGGCAGAGGCGATGCAAAGTGAACTCAAATATGACAAGTTACGGTCATATTTTCCATACCTGAACTTTCTCTGCCACCACACACCAATTGGCATGATCAAAGTAGGTGTGTTTCACATGAAGCTCTTCAACATGATTCTCTATCAGCTCTGCCAGCTCTCCCTCCCTGAAGACGTGGTAGTACCTCAGGCAGGAGCCTTCCACCTGCCCTTCACTCCCCTGAGGACTCTGTGTGCTTTCCTGCAGCTCTTCTCCCAGCAGCCCTCCATCTCTTTCATCTCCAGACTGCCTTAAGTCCTCCCCCTGCAAGGAGACTAGATCTGGTAGAGCCAGAGAGCCACACTCCTGGACTAAAGACACTGGGCTGCGGTTGTTAGTGGTGCCACTGCCTCCAGAATTATTCGGTCCCTTGTCCTGCTCTGTGACAAAGACGTCCTCTTCTGATCCAATCACAGATGGAGGAGAAAAGAAACTTGAGACTTGTTTGATAAGCCCTCGTCCTCTTCCGCTCAGGTTGAACTTGTTCCCCTCATTTTCACCTGTGGGTGAAGATAAAGTGCTCATGTCTCTGGAGGATGAACGGGAGTTCCCCAAGCTTCCGAAGTCAAACACCGAATCAAGAGACCTTGAGAAGAACCACAGTTTGTGTGTCCTCTGTTGTGGTGTAGTGCGACCGAGATCTTCTTCATCTGCCACAGAGGATGTGCTTCTAACCTTTCTGTGCTTTTCAGTGTTGTCTATGGCTTCGCTCACGCTCTGTGCTGTGGTTCTCCTCCTCGGTTTGTTGAGGCCGGGAAGGAATTGAGGATTGGGGTTCCAAGGAACAAAGATGTCCTGTTTCTCAAATTTACGACGTTTCTGCTCCATGGCCCACACGTAGATCATAATGCGTCCGCCCACTCGCAGAGTGCGTGCCATCTCCTTTATTGCTCGAATACGACGCTCTTTGGTGGACAGATGATGAATGACTGTGACAAAAACATGAATTTGTCAGCGTTAAGCATGAATTTATGAGGTATCATGTACAATGTGTGTATAATGCAAGATAGATTAATAGTGCAGCTTTTCTGTTTGGACCTAATTACACTTTTTTTTTTTTGTAGGACATATTAATTATTTTTCACACTGTTGGCTTGACAACGCAGGTTTGTGGTAAAATGATGTTTATCATTATATGAGTTGATTTAATTTGAGGCAGATGATGGCTGTGACAGTTGAGCTCATGCATATGAAGGGAGTGATTTGTTTCTGATTGAAATTTACAAAAAAAAGTCTTATCCCATCTTTAATAACTGCTTATAGTTCTGACCATTACCTGCAATGGAGAGCACAGCATCAAAGCAGCAGTCTCTGTAAGGCAAATACAGCCCATCACACATCTGGACCTCATGTCCTTGGCTCCAGGCAAAATCCACCAGGGGGCGACAAACGTCACACCCCAGCTTGAACACGTCCTTGTTGATGTGGAGATACTTACCATTACCACAACCTGGAAAGACAAGACAGTCAGCTACAACATAACACAAGAAATATAAGCCGGCTGTAATTGGACTTTCAGGATCACATTACTGCCGGAGACCCACCAATGTCAGCAACGATGCTCCCAGGCTGCAGTTCCAGCAGGAACTGCCGTACCTTCGGCCAGGCTTTATAGCGGCTGTCGTTGAAATATGGAGCAATCTTGTCGTAGACATTGTGTACATGATCTCTTTCAAGCTGACTGGCAGCCTCCTCCATCATGTTCGCCCAGGTGGCCTCATGCAGTGGCCTCAGAGCATCATGACTGCAAGGACAAGAGAGTCTTTCTGGTTATTTCAATTAAACACTTAATTTCACTATGAAAAAAAAAATACCGTGGACTTGTTAAATGGAAAAAAAAAAACACAGTGGACACCCTCTCTGCATGCTTGTTAAGGTCCCAAAAGCTCAGCTGAAAACCATAATCAGCGGACACACTCAAACATCTGTTAGGTGGTAATTTAATGTCACACCCTCTGCTTTGTACTTCAAGTACCAGCTGCAGCAATGCACCCTCTCACATCCATCCAGCAGTGCACAGTGAGGTTAAGCTCTACGAATACAAGTCAGGTATAATTTGTCATTTTCAGTCTGTAACTGTTGAAAAACACAGACCAGGGGATATAAATTAACTAACCAAGTCACCGCAAATAGGCACACCTCATTTCACCAAGCTCTCAGCAGGTCCATGTCCACAGCAGCTGTGAGAAATTGGTTTTACAGTAACATGGAAGCAAAAGGTCAACACATAAATCACTTTTGTGTCAGTAACAGGACGCAAAACAAACATGAATCATGTTTGAGTGAGCGATTTTCATCGATTACTTCACACTCTGTAAGTAAGCATTATGCTGCTGTTGGGGTTTATATATCGCAGCATTTCTTTCACTGTCACATGCAGTGGAAGGTCTGAGCTTTAGCTTTTGTTGTAAGATGTACATTTCCCTAATGTAATCTTCATTAATTCTGAGAAAGACTTTAAATCTCTCTGGAAATAAAGGACTAATATATACATACATGTGACTTCATTAATTTGTGGTCTGACAGCACTGCAGTACTGAATATCAACATGTTATAGCTCAGGTTGATGCACAATTGTCGGTACGTTCCTTTTCATCCATAATATTGTACTTGCAGACTCCAATATTATATTTGGTTTGGAACTACAACATAACACTTAAAAATAGTGCAATGAATATCTTTTAGTCAATTAACTTTTATGAGCAAAGTGCAGTAAACAAACAAACAAACAAAAATAAATAATTCCAATCAGTATTTGGCCTGGCTGTCTTATGCTTTTACTATGTTGTAGCATCTTGGACAATATTTCTATAAATTTAGGCCATCCAGTCTTTGGATAATGACTCTCTGGCACTTTGCGTTTTTATATATAAACACACTACGGCAAACCCCATATCTACAGCTCATAGCAACCATCTTAACAACAACAACAACAGGACATTGTTGCCCACATTTCTATAGTTTTCTTTTCAAGCATATTTGTATGTAATGCCAATATTATGTAAACTTCAGGGACACGCTGTAGAGTTTCAGACTCGATGGAAAATTTCAAGGATTGTATAACTATGACGTTTGTGTTATTCACAGCTCCCACTGCAGTCATCCCAGTTTATTAGGATGCAGCCCACAGCTCCTGCAGTGCTGCTGCTGTGGCTCCCTCAAGGACTAACCCCACTGGTCACTTTATTAGGCACACCCATAAAAACTAATGAAATCCAAAACAATAACTTTGAATCTTTTTGTTTCACCTTTTCTTTTCTTGATCTTTAACATTCATGATCCACTGTGTTGATTCATGATCTCATAGCTGTGAAGGATTGTGCACTCCATTAAGGTACAGGAGGGGAGAAAAATATGCCACAAAAAGAACTGGTCAAGAATATCTGGCTATTCAGAGTTCTTATTTGATCTTTCTGATTATTGTGTTGTGGTTTAATTAATTTCATGCAAAGCGAACCCACACAAATCACAGTTTCGATCACATGTTGACGTCAAGGAGATTTTAAAAGCACGTGTGTACAGTCTGCACGTTGGTAATGCTGAATAAATCAATTAAACTGTAATAGTTATAAGCTTTCAGACCCACCCCACCCCCCCTTTAAAAAGCTTATCCTGGATAAATTTAGCCCATGATTTGTTGCATACTCACAGTTAACATACAGCTGACCCCAACGAGGAACACTAACTCTACTATTCTCCACAAATACAGCTGCCCAGCTAAATTCCTAAATGGATTCATTCAAAGGCAAAAAAATAAAAATAAATGGCTGATTCCTGTTTTTATCTGCATTCAACATCTTTTGTAACCACACTACTATTAACCAACAAGTGATCATTAAATCGGTGCAGAATATTGGCTTTTTTTTCCTTGCAAAATATCTGCTTTGAAATCACTGACTGTGTGTGCTGCAAGACTCTTCCCATTTTCCCCCTCAACTGAGCAATGTGACAAAGACTTTCCGCTCTGTGTGACACAGAGATGGGAGATAAGAGTTGTTTTCAATCGGCTGTGATGGATGAGAGCTGGCAGTGCTAATGTATCCCAGCCGCAAGTCACTGCTAACATATGTTGTAAAATCAACATGCACAGCAAATATGGGTTTACTTTTGAGGTTTATCAGCAACTGCATTGCACAATATAAAATTTCAACCCACTTTATCCTCACTTCAGGTTGGACAGTCAACGGAAGCATGTACAGACTGTCTGTCTGCAAAAAAATTAACATTAACAGATGTAAATCAGACCATTGCAACCTACTGAACCATGCAGTGCCACAGTATGCTTTGTTAAGGTTAAAAGGGAGGAAAGCCATCAGACATTTGGGCTCCATTTCTTTCAAAAGGCATTAGGTATGTCCCTGAATGTAATATAGACTAGTGCCCATTCAGTGGGCACACAATGAAAATTACTGGAAACATTTACCACAGCATATTAGTAACAAAGCCCGACTTGCACTACATGAAATACAAATATGTCTCTTTATGACCTGACAATCAGAGCCCTCTCTGTGTATTAACAAGCTTATCTTCACTCCACCATTTGTAAATATAGTGTACGCAGCATCCTTCGGTCGGACCTATTTCTGGACCACCATCATCTGCATCATCTCAGCCAAGTGGAAGTAAAACATCCCTTATGTAACGCTGTAATCTGGCCTCATTCTGTGTTGTCTGTGCTCAATTCCGCTCGAGTTTCCCCCTCTGCTCACTAAACTGTGGCAGTCCTCAGCTGACATTATGTAACCAGCAGCTGGGCAGGCTCAGAGCATTACCTCTGAATGACAATGGGAACTAAAATGCACAGATCTGTCCTAGGTGCAGGGCATTGAGGGGATAAAGGTAAAAATCAGCCATTGTTTTAGTCATTATTTGTTCATAGATTCTGTAAGTAATCAATAACTTAGATATTAACTTAGATATTTTCATCATACATGAGCCACAGCGTACAACATTTGCCACTGAGTACACTATTCTGCGAATATGTGACTTTAAATATGCGTTCCTAGGCCGTGTTAACAAGCTCAGACCTCCGCTGTGCTTTGATGTGATGTAGTGGACTGTACGAACAGACAGGGCTGCGACGGCTGAACACAGGGAGCCCACAGAGAACAGGTTTAACCGTGAAGCATGTCTGCATGAACATGTGGGCAGAGATCTAGAGGTTTATTCTACCAGACTTCCTCATTAGTAAAATGTGCAGTGAATAACAAGTTAATATATTCAAAGGCAGACTCTCTGGACAGTAACCTGCAATTCAGTTAATCCCCCAAGCTTTTAAATGAGCCCCGTGTTCAACTATATTACTAGATTATTTTATATTTAATAATGGGTGGGGTACCGGGCTTGTTCTGTATGGGGGAGCTACAACTTTTAGTCCAAATCAAAGTTTCTTTTGATATATGTGCAACTGATGTATACCAGCCTAAAGTTTAAATACTGTGCTGCATTAATAACAAAAATGTAACCAACTTATTTGCAATTCATATACAGCTTTCTCGTAATCAATGTCAATAATTGCACAGCCTCTCTGCCAAAATCACTTACCGTATAAACTGCCGTGGTATTATCTGCCTCTAGCCTCGGGTCGGTGGAGGTAAACTTCCCTCTCCGCACATGCGATGGATCTATATGATCCACCTTTCATGTGGATCAGAGGAAGGTGCTCGTCAAGGTGGCCCCGAACTCATCAACAACCACATTGTGCTGACGGGATTAAAAGAAGCGAGAAAAAGACGTGCGGTGTGTCACCGCCAGAAGTCTACTGGCCGAAGGACAGCACCAAAAATCCAGGACTAGGAGCTCCACACCTGTCAAGTCAATGAGAGGATAGGGCGAAACTTCCGGTCACGTGTTTCAAAATTAAAGCAAACCAAAATGGGGCAACAAACTGAGAAGTTGCAATGACCGAAAATCAAAGAAAAAAGTAACAGTATTTTGCTAAAAATGATAAATCCCATATGTTAAACTCATAAAAGAAATAGAAATTCAGTAAGTTGATGATTAAACCAACAATACACAACCAAAATGATTTAAAACCAATAAATGGAGTAGAAATTATTTAAGATACAGTTAGGACCAACAGTAATCCAGTAAAATTAACAAAAGCTACACATTCAGTTCTGTAAAAAAAAAAATCAGAAACTGGGTAAAATGATTAAAAAAATACCTGGACTACTGGAAGATGGTTAAACTGATAATGTTAGAGCACACCTAGTATGATTTTGGTAGGTAGTTCCAGGTTAAAGGCTATTGAAGCTGATGGAGCTAAAATTGCATCTAGATAAAATATAATGGTATAAGAAGAAAATGTTATCCCGTGGATTTTAAAAACACAAAATCTGAGGGTTAGTGACGATAGTCTTGTCTCAGTAAACAAATACTGTGGTGATAAATTAATAAAGCTGCAACAGTGATCACAGTATCTTCTTCTTTCAGCTTGTCCCTCTAGGGGTCGCCACAGCAGATCATCTGCCTCCATCTCACCCTATCATTTGTATTTTCCTCTATCGCACAAACCCTCTGCTGGTCCTCCTTCACTATCCATGAATCTGCCCTGAGGTCTTCCTCTTTTCCTCCTGCCTGGTAGCTTCATGTTCAACATCGTTTGTCCAGTACACCCACTCTTCCTCGTGTCACATGTCCAAAACAATTAGTCAGTATCTATACAACAGAAACAATGCCACATGGCTTCACTAACTCTTAAATAATCATGGGAACAGTAATTTATGTGCTCAAGCATTCCCATCTCCCACTGTTTGATGGAAACGAAGCTTGATTTTGTACCTCTGTAGCTCGGAGATTACAGCTGACGAGATGCTCCTTCATTTGACTTTGATAGACTAATACCAACTTTTGGAAATATTTTTTGACAGAATTAAAAGCACCTAAGTTGAACTTGTGTAAAATGGGTAATCCACTTTCATGATATGTATCTAAAAGCTCCTACTCCTTGTCCAGTCATTGGATGTTTATGTATTTTTAGTGTTTACAACTCAGCCCACTGCTGATTTCTATGACAAAAGACACACCCTTGTGCTTTTATTTTGAAAATCACGTGATGTACTATCCGCTCTTCTTGTATATGACTTGACACAACTGACGGGTCTTCAGCGTGTAAAAAGATGACACCCTGTGCGGTTGCAGAGCAGGGCTGTCATTGGCTGTGAGCCTCACGTGACAAACACAATAAACAACGTGACAGGTAGAACATGAGGTCCTGCATTTTATGCTTCACCCATTTTCCCATTTCTCTTAATGGCTTTTAACTTTAAGTCCCTGATTTCAATCAAAGGCTGCAAGAAAAACTGACAAAAAACACATTTATTCAATTAAAGTAGAAACTGACAGTAATCCATAAGATGTATTTTTACAGTTTCACCTACATGTTGGTATTAATTGCTAATTAATTACTATTACAGGCTCCTCAATGAGATATGATGGCCCCATTTTTTTTATTGCTTTGCAAATAGCACTTACTCTCATTAGCACCAAGCACAAAGGATGAGCTACAGGATCCTGTTCATCCTGATCTTCCACTTGCAATGATATGGTACTGAGGTTATATTAACACAAGAACTGCATATGTTAAAAACTAAAAAAAAAAAAAAAATTAAACAGCTTTTAGTTCTACACCATTATGCCGCTTAATGTGTTTTCTACTGTGGTAATAATTAGTGCACATTAGCCTGTCACATCTACTTTCCCTTGTCCTCTGCTTCCCATGTCAGCCGTGAATTCATCTGCCCTTCTTGTTTCCGAGATGCTTAAGAGCAGAAACTTATTTATGGTTCATCACAGCCATTTAGGGAGCACAGAGCACTCATCACAGCTGCCTACATCATCATCATTCAAAGCACACTTTTACTCCATTCTGCTGCAGGCTTTCTCGCATTAAAATGACGAGAAGTACACAGTACAAGCACATTTAAACTGGCGGCTAATGAAAATAAGTAGAAACACAGATGTCCCCTCAGCAGAGGTTTAGCAGCTGCTAAACAACAGTAATTACTTTTAGTCTCTCCAAACGCTTAAATCTGTTTAATCGTGAATTCAGTTAGGAGACAGGCAACATCCTTCATAATGGTTATATATCAAGGACACTTATGAGTCCTCAGCATGAAGATTTCTATTTTTCTGCAGCAGAAAATATTTCCCACAGACAGACATTATCTCATAGTATTTGCCTTTCATTGATTTAAGCCAGCACCTTTTAGTCTAAGGCTGTTCTCTACCGACTGCATCACCAAAACACTTGCTGCTGTATTTATTAACTGGTATCACACAAACTAACAAAAAAATAAATGAGTCCATGAGGTATGTTAAACATGCTAAATTGTTAACTAGAGACTGTGACTTTGTGGTGCCAGGAGGAAGTGTGGGAGTGGTAACTCCTGCTCAAATTACGAGTTTTCCTGTTTCCTGACTTCCTGTAATCGAGTGGCAAATTGTGCTGCAGCTGATTTTCTGTACATTCTTAGGTAGTTTTTCCGAGTAGTTTAAATACTCCTGGCCAGTGCTGAGAAATGAGAAATATCATCAGTGTCATTGTAAGCCCATTGGATAAGGGTTTGTTGGAGTTGCTAAATCCAGCCACCAATACAGTAATAATAACTTCTTATCCTTTCTATTAATAGAACGATCATTTATAAGCATGCCTGAAGAAGGTCAGTGACTGAAAGTCTGCCCCCACAGAATGAACACTGCACTGCAAAGTCTTCAGTGCTGTTTTCCTCCCCATTATAATCGAACCTGAAATAGAAATGTCAATAGAAATCATAAAAACGCCATGTAGTTCCCTGCCTCTGCAGTCTCTGCGTAAATGTGGTCCTCTTTAGATAGCTGCTGAAACAATCCTCCTTCAAAACAAGATTTTACGACATCAGAATAATCTTGGTTTTCCATGGAAATGGCTTGTTTCCTATAACCCTTTCCATATCAGCATTCAGACCCGAGCTTCATCAAGGTCCTACTTGTTAAACAGCTCCAGGATTACAAAGGTCAAAGCTTTTACATTAAAGATAAGGGAGTCAACAGCTGTGCGGCTCAGCATTGATGTTTGTGATTTAAAAGTTCAAAGATCTCATTCTACTACAGTGATGGCCACATGACTGGCCTTTTTTTCCTTCTTGGCTGTGTCTTTGCCTCTCTTCCAGGTAACAGGTGGGTGAAGCTGACCTAGTTAGAGTTGCACTATAAAGCAGGGGTGTAGAAACCTCTCAGGGGCTCTTCTCTGCTCCTTTCCCCCATGCTGGCATACTGACAGACAGAGCATTTGAAGTTTTCCTTTTTATTTTTACATGCATACAGTCACTCATTCATTTACAATTCACTGAGATGTTGCATACATACTAATTAGCTGACAATCAAGCATGCTATTGTTTGGTTTTATTACTTTAATTAAAATAACGAACATCATCTATGTGTGGCCTTCGTTTTGAGCCGGGTTGTGACAACATACGTTTGTCCACAGGAGGTTCCGGGTCTGATAAGATTTTTAATAATTAATTCAAGCTTGTTTGCATTATTATTCTAACAAGGGTGGAATCAAAGGTCCTTTAATTTTATTGAAAATGTTTTTGGAGGGTGTAATTTCTCTTTAAAAAGTGAAGTCTAGATTAAATTTAAAAAGGTTTATCTTCTTCGTTAGTGACTTGAGTTACTCATTAAAGTCTTTTTCATTTGGTTCTTTTCCCCGGGCACCCATTTTGCAAGTAAATCTAATAGGCTAAATGGTCAACAACTGCTAACTCTTCACTGCAGACAGGGCTGCAGTGACATCAAAAGGCAGAAAGCAAATCCATTTGAAATCCCCTTTAAAGGGCCTCCTCATTGATTCTCTTGACTCAAGGTCAGATTATATCTTCGGGAGACTCAACGAGACAGCTTTGCCTTTTTAAATACTGAACATACTTGAGGCCAGCTCTGCATTTTAAGATTCAATAAGCTTTTATTTACCAGTTAAATCTAATTTATGTGTTTCCTTCCTAGCATTTTTTTTCCACAGTTTAGCACTGATATTGTTTTTTGTAGTTACGTGTAGAATAACCCTTTAAACAAATAAAGCACTCATTTACAAAAATCAAAATCTTTTATGCAAGACTTAGATTCAAGATACTGAATCTCAGAAAACTGTTTCATTTGATTTTTGTCTAAAATAAGTAACCCCACGCTATCAAATTAAAGTATAACCTGCTTATTTCAGTTGCATAAATATAGTTAAAACTTCCACAAACACTGAAACAGAGAGATTATTGCATCTTACATATCACATCACCCTGCATGATTTTTTTTTGTGTGGAAAATTTGTAAAACCAAAATTTATGAAATGCAAAAAGTTGGTGTGGCGTTAATAACCATCTGAAGAAAAGATAGGAAGCTGTAGACAATAGTACGCTGAATATTGCAGTCTGAAAAAATAAATAATTAACCCTAAACACATCTTTTTCTGACTGGAAGAGCATCAGTCTGAAACACTGCCTTCAGGAGAATTAAAAACTATAACCAGTGAAACCAGTCACGCGGACTCTTATTATGAAGTTAATATTTGGTGAAAAGTGTGACATCACGGTGGCATTTCATTCTGGACGATAAATGAGAGACAATCCTTTGCCCACTCTCATTCACTGATATTTTCTTCACCCTTCACTGATCATCTTCTCTAACCCAAACCACCACATACTGCATTTGGGTTAAATCTCAGTTTATGTGCATCTAATTATCAGTATGCTATTTTTAAGCATGCGACAGTGCAGCATAATGTGAAGCAGAGAAACAGGAAAGTTAACCCAGATCTGTCACATGAAGATCCAAAGACAAATACTAACTTCTCCCATGTTAGTCCCAGTTCCAAAAACAGGACATAATTTTCTCAAAAACATCAAATTTCCAACCAATATAACACCGCAGACACACATTTAACAATATAGTCTGTGGTTTAGAGAAAAATTTCTGGTTCTCCACACAACACTGATTGGGGGAAAAGAGTCAACAAAACATCACCTCTGTGCCGCATTAATGAGCACCAGCAGGAACAGAGGGATAAAATGTGATTTCCTGTGAGACACACAGTAATGAACAGTGAATGCTATCAGACAAAGACCTCTCCACACTTGGTGTTTTGCCCAATATCAGAGTTTCTACAGTAATAGGGTCTCTACCCAATGTTTCCCTACAGTAATTGGCTGCAGCAGCTGTAGATGGGTTATTCTGCTTTGGCAAACTGTCCATGAGGCATATTGTGTTTACAAAGATGCAACAGTTTTAACTGGAGGCATACCTATTACTGCTTCACTTCCACAAATGAGCACACAAAATACAGGATCACCAATTTTAAGTCTACCAGCAGACAGAAACAATATTGTCCATTTGCACAGTGACAGGGTTAGTTTTCGTTTATGCTGATTACAATGTACAGGTCTTTGTTTAAAAAAATGTTTTTAAAAGTTTACCAGGAGCCAAGATGAGGTTTGTTTTTATCCTTCCATGCACTCCAAAAGAGAAACACAAAGAATCTATTTTATACAAAAAACACTAGATTTTTATCTGGTTGATTTGTTTAACTCAGACTTTTGGACACTCACATTAGCTTCAGGCACACTTTTTTTGGATCACTTGAACTCAGCACAGGTTGGGAAAGGATTTCCTAATAACCACTATGAACAGAAGAAAAACAGGAACCACCCTATTCAAATGAGCAAATGTCAATTGTTTTCAAAGATTATGTACCAACACTTTAACATAAAGACATCAGAATCAGTCTATTTTGTTAGGCCTGAAGCTCTTCTGCTAGGCAACTGCAACTGTACTGCTATTTGCCATAAAATATTTACCCTGAAAAAGAATTAAATAGAGTTTTCACGAAGACATTAAAACAGTAAAAATGCATCACTTCCATCACATGGAAGTTACTGTATAGTTTAGTTGTGAAAAATGAGTTTTTCACAGGACTCTATGTAGTCCTGTCAAAAACTAAGTACATACTTACTGCTTCCATAGGAAATAAGAGGCCATGAATGCACTTGATTAACTGACCATCAGTGAGTGTGACCACCTCAATAAAAGCAGTTTGGCAGTCTGCTAATTTGGAGCATTCAAATGCTCCAAAAAAAGCTACATCTCAGCCTATTCAGGCCTCAGTTAGCAGGTTACCTATTAAAGTTCATGACAGCACAATTAGAAAAAGAACAAGTTTTTTGGAATGTCTGCCAGGAGAAACATTCTTCTCTCTAAAAATATGGCAAAACAGCTTAAATTTGCAAAGTTGCATCGAAAAACCACAAGACTTCTGGAGCAATGCGTTTGGAGAGATACAGTAAGACAAAAATGCAGATATCTGGCCAGAGTTCACAGAGCCACCACTGATGACAACCCAACACAGCATATCAGCAAACACGTCACACCAACTGTCAAGCACGGTGGCGGAGGGGTGATTTGGGTCATTTGGGAAGCCACAAGACCTGGGCATCTTGCAGTCACTGATTTTACAACAAACTCCTCTGTATACCAAAGTATCCCAGAGTCACTTGTGAGGTCGTCTGTCTCACGGTTAAAGCTGGGCTGAAATTCTGTCATTTAACGGGACAACAATACCAAGCGCTCTACTCTTTCTAGTAGATTTGTGTTTCATCAAGTTATTGCTGCTAAAGGTGGTTCGGCAAGCTAATAAAATCAGAGGGTGTACTTAAATTGACTAAAAACTCTCTTCTGAAACAAATAGAAAGCATTTCTATTTGTGTTTCCTTTATTAATGTATGCTACTGTATATAACAATATATCATCGAGATAGGTTTGCTGTTAGCCAAATTTAGCTTACTCATATTGGTTTGCTTGTGATAGTTTTTAATAGCATTTACTAACTTCTTGGCTAATGCTAACTAAATAACCAGACAATAGGATTGGTCAGTTGCAAAACTGATCCTGGACCAATATTGTTTTAATGACGTAAGAACAACACTAACATCAGTGTAACAAACTAAAAAAAGAAAAATCATATCGGTGTTTATATTTGGCTATTTTGGCACTGAAAATCTGCCTATTGGTGCATGTCGCAGGAAGAAACAACTAATAGCTTTCAAAAAAAAGGAACAACAACATATAACCAAGATGATAAATCACGGATGAAGCTCACCAAAACTTTTAACAACTTGTAAATGAGTAAAAAATAAATTCAAAACACAAAGCAGATACATGACAACAGGACAAACTCCTGGTTTTCACTGTTGTTCCATAATGTGAAGAATACGCATACTGTAAAAATCAGTTATTACATACTAAACTGCAGATTTTAATTTCCTCAGAAAAATATTTTTTCTCTCTTTTTTTTTTTTTTTTTTTTTTAAAAAAAAATTACATTATAATTTTTTTTTTTTAAAAAAAAATTTTAAAATTAAAAAAAAAAAAAT
>VVHJ01032179.1:22763-50481 GCA_015107715.1 Tylochromis polylepis
TTTATGACAAACAGGGGGGAGATGTGAGAGTGATTATTAAGAGTCATGAATTGTATAAAGTATATGCTTAACACTGGATGCAGCCAGTACTTTTCCATAGCTTGAAAGTATGACTCAGCACTTTCCTTTGTCTGGAGATGTGCATTCCTGCACGTCAGACCACCACATACACACAACATATATGTTTAAAGGACCCACCCATTTCATGTCACATTCTGAGATTTATGAGACTGACTAAATAAAACACGAGCGCGCCTCGCGGGCGGCAGACTTCGCTGAGCATCTCAGTGAGTCTCCCGTTGCAACGGTGTGTTTGTCATAAACCTGTACTGTCTTATGTGTGTTCAGTCTAACTTCCACTAGCAAGGGGCGGGGGTGAACCAGCTAAATAGGAGTTCGATCTGACAATGACAAAAGAAATGTTGCTGCTGGTTTTCAGCATTTGCAATTACAGCTGTGTTTTAATTAAATTATAGCTAACGCAAATGACTTCATGCAGATCACGAAGCGCTTTGGCTGTGAGAGAGAGCAGTTTCTGAAGAATATCAGCAGCTTTTAAGGTTTTGATTTCAGCACCGTACCTGGACCAGAGTTTTAAGCTGGCTGAAAGACTCCTGTAGATGAACCTCTTTAGGATTTGTAGAAAAACTTGTCAGATCTCCAGCATACATAACAGGCGTGGGATGCATTGACTGACCTCTCAGCTGGAGGTTGCTCAGAGCCAATATGATGTGTGGTTTTACCACGTCTTCTAGGCCAGTCTGAGACAAGCTGCTGAAACAGCGAACTTTAACAAAATTCAGTTTCTCATCAGCCAAATAAAATGCAGGAGATGAACCTGTGTTCAAAAGAAGAAGACTTTTCAGTGAACTTTATGCAAGCAGTTGCAAGAAAAGCAAGGGATAAAAAATAAAAAAAACCCCACCTACCCTGTCTATCTACAACACTGATGACATATCCCGTCAGATCAATTTCTCCACACGGTGGCACAAAATCTGGATTTTGAAGATTCACAAAATTTGTAGAAACTCTCGGTTGGAAGTATGTTGACAACCATTCTTGTAATGCCTGAAAAACAAAAAGTTTCAATTATATGTCTAATTTATAAACGGTAAAAAAATTCAACATGTGCTAAAGGGAGTTTGTTTCCTACAGTACCTGGAGCTCCTGAAATTGTGTTTTATTTGTCCCAGTGAGCTGAACAGCTTCGATACAGCTGCGTTTCTTTCCATCTGAAGTGGTGAGGTTATAGACTTTGTATCGACAGCCTTCCTTTAATAAAGACTGTAGATCTGAGGAAGGTCGCCAAAGATTCAGCTGGTAAACTAAAAACAAGATCAAATTTTAGAAAAAGTTAGCACTCCATAGTTCGCAAGTTATAAAAGAGTCAAACAAGAAGACAAACCCCTGCCGGGTTGCTCCATGGAGTCGGCAATGCAGAGTCTCCAGACGGGTGTAACCTCTCGTTTGGGGCAGTTCATTTCGTTGTCCTCTGCTTCTAGAGCACGGTGATATCGATCCTGCAGTTCAGCCTGCTTCTTCTCCATCATAGAGCGTCTGTAGGTATGAAGGGCCTCCAACTGTTGTGCACTCAAATGAGCCTAGGAGGGAAAAAATAATATACTAAAACTCTTCAAAGGTGAAATTAGGTCAACAATCTGTAAAGCAAATGTTTTACTACCTCGAAGTAAGCTGGGTCATCTCCCACTGCTTCATACAGCTCTTCTCCATCCTGCAGATTTGCAATTTCTTGATGACTGATTGTTTTTCTTCGCCGCTGCGGTTTGATGTTCCCTAAAGATAACAGCTTATAAAAAACTTGTCGAGTTTGAGACTGTCGCAGCTAACTTATTGAAAATCTGAGACTTACCTTTTTCTTCATTTTCAAACTCAGATTGAATCTTGGCAAATAAGATTTCCATTGCTTTTTGTTTGTGGCTGTTGTATCGTCTCGCCTCCTTCTCTTCTGCACGTGAAGAACGGAATACAACACTGCCATCTGGCTTCCTCTCCATCCACTGAGAAATATATTAGACAGAGTTAAAAAGGATAAAACCCAAATCTCACTAACAGTGATTATATATCGGTGCACACCTGCATGGGATAGCTTCTCAGTACAACAATGTCAACACATCCTACTGGTCCTCCATTGCTATACAAACAGGAGATTGGAAGGAGGAATGGCCGAGGATCCTTGTGAAATCCTAGCTTAGCATCCCATCGTGCAGGTCTGCAGCTGTTGGCGCAGATCTAAACACATGAAGAGGAAATAAGACACCTTCTTATCTGGTTGTGTTGTCGATAGATAGAAGTTGTGGCCTCTGTCTTAGAGTACCTTTAACATCAGAGATTCAGGTGCCTCCAGAGGGGAGCAAGCATCTTGTGATCCCACCAGCTGAGCCCCATGGATGATCAACTTGCCCCCGACAGCCAGTCGACCTTTGTGAACCATTGCAGTCAAAGGTTCATCCAGCTGAGCTTTAATGGCATACCAACCGTCTGTCAGCCAAATGAGTGCAGCTGAAGTTTCAACCTTTGCATCTGCACTGTGAGGAGTTTTGGTCTCATTCTGACTCTGTCTTTTCAGGGAGTGACCCCTGGAGATGATCTCGCAAACACAGAGAACCAGGGTTTTGGCTGCTGTGTCATCCTTTTCCATGATCTTTCTCAGAGCTGGCCTACGGCTGTGGTCCACCTCTACATCATATCTGACACAAACAAAATATGTTTTAGAAAAAACAATGAAAACATTAATTGAGTCAATAATTACCTAGCAACTATTTTGCTAGGTAGATGCCAACATTTGAATTCCACATTTAACATTATTCCATTGTATTTAGCATAATTAGCTAAAAAGTGTAATTCATTGCAAAGTTTATATTTCGACCCTTTATTTTACCTGTGAAATAACTTACACAAAATGGCAGTTAGAAATGCATAACAACACTTGTCAACAAGATATTCATATTACAAAGTGACCTACAACTGCATAAATATCTGAGCAAGCTTTACTTGCACATACCTGTACTTAAGTTGGAGGAGAACCTGCTCGGGTGTGAGACACCGGCTGCCCACTATTTCTGGAAAAGATTTTTCCATAGAGGCCTGCTTCCACACAATCCATCTGTAGTGATTGTACACCCATGAGTCACTGATCAGTT
Organism: Tylochromis polylepis; assembly: GCA_015107715.1. Taxonomy (NCBI): domain Eukaryota; kingdom Metazoa; phylum Chordata; class Actinopteri; order Cichliformes; family Cichlidae; genus Tylochromis; species Tylochromis polylepis. The sequence continues at coordinate 25,925 of VVHJ01032179.1, forward strand.
TAGGATCCACACCCGGGGTGTCACATAAAGCTCTGTGGGCATATAAGAACGAGATATTTAGTATATTAAGCTTGTACTGTATTGCTAAACCTGATTACTCCAACAGGATTCATTTAACACAACAAAGTGTGATTCAGTGATACCTATAAAACTCTTCTTTCCCCGCAGTCCCATCATTGCTGGGGACCAGCCATCCTCCATCAGCAAGCTGAACTCCACCTTCATCTGTAAAGGCTTCCTGTTTGATGAACTGCAGCAGGTTGAAGCGGAAAGATTCTGCATTCTCACTGGTGATCTCAGAAACATATTTTTGGACTCCATATCCATAAAGCTGAAAAATAAAAACAAATATGTTTGTGTGTGTCACAGTCTGTGTTTAAAACTAAAATAAAGAAATCTAAGTATGTTTTAAAAAATGCTAAAAAGGTCAGTGACAGTTAGAGCCTTGCCTGTTTTTGGGTGCATCTTCCTGGGATCTTTCCATTCACTGCAGCTTTTAGTGGGATCCTGGGTACTCCTGAGGTTTTTTTAAGATACAAGCTCCCTGGGAGAGGTCGAATGTTCTGGCGCGTCTTCTTCCTGATCCTCATGTCTTGCATATCCCGTGCCAGCTCAGTGTTCTGAAGATTCTGATATACATCTGCAAACAGACACTATTTTTTAAAAAACTGTCACAAAGAAACTTTTACACTGATGTTGCTCAAACTGTTTACTGCACCTTGGCTTCTTGAACATGTGCCATCTACACCTGATGTCTCGCCAACAGCACTGGGAGACCCGAAGTCAACAGGTAAGTTTTGATTATTCATCATATCGTGACTTTGAGCTGCAGCCACAGCAGTTCCATCTGCAGCGCCTTGTGTTTTTTTAGTGGGCGGCACGAAACACTTGCTGTTAGATGACATTACAAACGGTTTTTGGTGTTTGTCTTCCCCCTCATGCGCTTTACAGGAACTCTCTTGAACAATAGTTCTTTGTTTTTTGAATGGAGGAACAAAGGCCGAAGGTGTTCTTATGCTATCCTTGAGCACCGTATTCTTATGAGTTTCTGTCTTTGCATTTCTGACAAATGGAGGAACAAATGCTGATGTCTTGTAATGTGCTGATTTGCTCCTGGGGTCTCCTGTTGTTGAGTTCTGTATTTGTGGTGTCTTTTGGAATCTAGTTTCCACATAGTTTTTTCCACTGTTGCAGACAAGAAAAGAAAATTAAGGACATATCAGAAGACGCTTGTAACTTTGTTAATCTGCTTGAAAACATGGTGCTTCAACAAGAACTTACCTGTGTGGCCGAGTAATGTTTGGATAAAGGGAGGTGCTGTATTTGAAAACTCCCCTGTCCTTCATTAAACCTTAATTAGGAATAAATGCAAATAGTTATTTAATGACTAACACAAAATAAACAGTTCTCAGAAAACTTGCCATAGTGCTAACAATTTACCATTTGGACAACTTTTTACTGGGTGGAGAGTCGAAGCTTTTGGATCCATGAGAGTCCTGTCAAACTCTTCCAGTAACCGTCTTTTTAGGGGAGGCTGACCTAGATAGTCAGAAGGCTATTAATTCTCAAAGCAGAGCTGTGGCTTAAAGTTAATTATGATCAGGCATGTTTACTCATCTGAAAATAATCAATCATTTAACAATCATTTAACTTATCTAAAAAAAAGTCAAGAAAAATTGCCATGTACTAAGCAATACAACTTCATCCTAAGTTGCAAGAAAGGTATTAATGCAATTTGCTTGTCAAAGATTAATAAATTAATTAAATAAGATCTGAAAATAGCAGCATAGTTTCAATAAAAATATATTATTCCACTTAAACTCTGAGTAGCAACGCAGGTACCTACCATTCATTTCTGTGTCTTCCACTGATCTTTTCCCTCTTCTCTTTTCACTATCTTCACACCCATTGGTATTTGTGTTATGTTGTAGCGGCATATTTTCTAAAGTCATCAAGAGGCTTTGGCCAGCTAGACCTTCATCTTCTAGCAAAGCTTTAGTACAGTCCAGAGCTTCCTGGGCAAGAAATTCTTGCTGGGTCTCTGTGCAACCAGTAAGGTTAAGTGACTGAAAGTTTAGAACTGAAGACTCATCTGGTTTTAAAACATTAGATTCTTTGGTGGTGCTCTCCTTATTTATTTCATAGTCCAGCAGACATTGCATTTCCTCTTCAGGGCACTCATGCAGAGTGCCTGCCCCAGATGGTGTTATGGTGTCTTCCTGAAACTTAAATGCATCTTTAGCCGCCTTGTTATTGACAGAAGTACAACCATGTCCTCTTAAATTTTCAATTTTGTGGTCAGACAAAGAGGGCACAGATTCAACTACAAGAGAGGCAGTTCCCTTGGCAGACATGTGCTTGTCAGAGGCTGTGGTGAGGTTTGAACCCGAAGGTCCTTCGACATCTTCTGCTTTTGACAGATTTAACGTAAGATTGTCTTGTGGGCTTGTTGAAAATAATAGTGAATCATGACATTCCCCTTCATCAAATTCTTTGAAAAAGCTGGTTGCTTTCAAAAGACTTTTTTCTGACACGGGGACTTTAACTCCCCCTGCAGTGCTGAAACCACAATGCGTTTCCTCTCTATTGTGAGCATCAATTTTCTTATCGTTCTTTCTTGTGTGTGCAACAGCTGGGGTGTCACTGCTCAGACTAATATCACTGAAAAGAGCTTTAGCCTTCTGCATGGCCTCCGATGAAAATGCAACAGGCTTACCACTGGCTGCAAGAAAACCACTACTCCTGAATGGTGGACCACGAGCTGAAATCTTGGCCTGTGGTGCTGTTATAGTGATTTTATCCTCAACTCCTTCACATTCACTTAGAAGAGTTTTGGCTCTCTTCAGCGCTTCAGATGAAACAGTGACTCCTTTTCCACTTGCTGTCTGAAATCCAACACTTTGTTGGGGAAAAGCGTTTTTTTGTTTCATGTGTTCATTTGTGACGTCAGTACATCCATTTTGTGAGTCTTTAGAAATGTCACTGATAGACAATATATTGTCAGGTTTTACTGAAATTCCATAGTTAATATCCATATTGCAATCTTTGGTAAAACTATCTTCCTCTTGCATTGCTTTTTTTGGAATAGAGTCATCAGTTTCCTTCAAAAGATGTTTTGCTTTCAGGTTTTGCTCTGACACATGAACTTTTCCTCCCCCTACAGTTTTGGAGCTATATTGTATTTTCCGTGTGTTTTCACCATAGTCATATTTCTTGTGACTATTCTTTGCATGTGGGATCTCTGCACTGATACTGATATCTCCGAAGAGAGCTTTTGCCCTCTGAAGGGCCTCAGAGGAGAGTGCTACAGGCTTTCCACTTGCTGCATGAAATCCACCATTCTGAGGAAGTGAGTCATGAACTGGAATCTTGGAACATGAAGGGTTTATACCAATTTTATCCTCCACTTCATCACATTCACCCAACAGAGACCTTGCTTTCCTTAGAGCTTCGGATGCAATGGTAACTCCTTCTCCACTCGCTGTTTGTAGCAGCAAAGTGTAATTTTTTTGTTCCGCTTGTTTGTCTGTGTCCTCAGTGTATCTTTTCCCAGACTCTACAGAAAAGCCTAAAGTCGCCTTTTGCTGTAGTGTGGTTTCTGGAAGGTTTTTCTCATCACTGCCTGTCCCAGTCACAGGTGCTACACTTTTGTGTTTTGCTGAAATGCCATTGTTAACATCCATATCACAGTCTTCAGCCATTTGCATTGCTTTTGTTAAAACAGAATCATCAAAGTCCTTCAAAAGATGTTTTGCGTTCAGAAGATCTTTCTGTGACACATGAACCTTTTTTCCCCCTGCAGTTTTGAAACCACTCTGCATTTTCGCCATAGGTTTACAATTGTCATGGTTTTTGTCACAGTTCTTTGCATGTGGGCTCTCTGCACTTGAAATGATATCACTGAAGAGAGTTTTAGCCTTCTGAAGGGCCTCAGATGAAAGTGCCACAGACTTTCCACTGGCTGCAAGAAATCCACCATTCTCAGGGACTGGAGTCGTTGAACATGATGGCTTTCCACTTTTCTCACCCAATTCATCAAATTCACCCAACAGGGATTTTGCTTTCTTGAGGGCTTCAGATGAAATGGCAAGTCCTTTTCCACTCGCTGTCTGAAACCCACCACTTTGTAGTGGGAAACTGGCTTCTTTTTTTTTCAGCTGGTTGTTTTTGTCCTCAGTGCATCCATTTCCAGACTTTACAAAATTTTTTAGGCTCACTGTGTGTGGAACAACTGGTCTCTCTGCACTGGAAATGATATCACTGAAAAGAGTTTTTGCCTTCTGAAGGGCTTCAGATGAAAGTGTCAAAGGCTTTCCACTGGCTGCATGAAATCCAACACTTGTGGGGAGTGGGCTGTAAACTGAAGTCTTCAAATCTGATTGATTAACAGTGATTTTATCGTTCACTTCGTCACATTGCCCCAACAGGGATGTTGCTCTCTTAAGGGCTTCAGATGAAATGGAAACTCCCTTTCCACTTACTGGGCCAAATCCACCACTTTGTCGTGGCAAACTGTCTTTTTGTTTCACTTGTTTATTTGCAGACTCTACAGAAATGTTTAAAGTCACCCTTTGATCTGGTCTAATTCCTAAGTCACTGCCACTTCCACTTATATGCACAATATTTTCACCATTGTTAACATCTATATCACAGTCTTCCATCTCTTGCATAGCGTTTATTAAAACAGAATCTTCAAAGTCCTTTAAAATGTGCTTCTCTGAGATGTGGACGTTTTCTCCCCCTGTGGTCAAACCACTCTGCATTTTGTCTGGATGTTCACAATTGTCATTTTTCTTGTCACTGTTCTTTGGGTGAGGACCAGCTGGGCTGTCTGCACTGAAACCGATGTCACTGAAAAGTGCTTTAGCCTTCTGAAGGGCCCTGGAAGAAAATGCAATTTTCTTTCCACTGGCTGCAAGAAATCCCGCATTGGGTGTTGGGCCATATACTGGAATCTTGTAATGTCTTGCATTGATTTTATGATCCACTTTATCATATTCACTCAACAGGCATTTTGCTTTCTTGTGAGCTGTGGATGAAACTGAAAATCCTTTCCCAGTGCCTGTGTCAAATCCACTTGTTTTAGGAAGAGATTCTTCATTTTGAGCAGTGAGCTGTGCTGTTCTTAAAGCATTTTCTTTTTGGCTTATTTTTTTGCTCGTGTCCTCAAGTGTATAAGTGTCATTCAGAAGACAGTTAACCTTTTTCATTGCATCAACTGAAATGGATACTTTCTTCCCACTGGCTGTACAGAATCCATCACCACTGCTCAATTCACTGATGGCAGAGGAATCAATACTCTTTGATGCTGGGCATGGCAGCAGCTTTGAAGTAGAAAATGGGGTTTCATGGAAAGAAACTGGATTTTTAAATTCCAGCACAGTGTTACAACCAACACTGTTCATTTCTATATCATCAGGATGTGGCCTACCTAGTCCAGTGTTTACATTTTCAATGGCATGTTCCTCAGAAATGTTGATGGCATCCATTATGCAGTTTTCAAAACTTTTGGTAGCATCTTTATCTCGCATGTTTCTGGCCTGTTTGAACGCAGAGACAGGCTGTTTGGTGTTGGAAAAACAACTCAAAGTTTTTTCTTCAACGTGGCAGTTGTCTTTGAGAGTTAACTTTAAATTATCTGTGGCCATTTCAGAATCTACACTGCTCATCTTTTTGGTTTTTGCATCAGTCTCAGCAGCCTGTTTGTGTGATGAATTCAGATCTGACACATTCATCTCTAAATCAGCAAACAAAGCTCTAGCTTTGCTCAGACACATTTTGGAAACTCTTAAAGCATTCCCTCCTGCAGTCTTAAAGGCCACACTAAGCATTAAAGGATTTTGTTTCTCCATCTTGCTTGCTTCACTGTGTTCAGCTCTGTGATGACTTTTTTGTTTCGTTGACATAAGCCAATTACTTCTTCCAGGGTTGTTTTCTGAAGAGGAAAGTACATCCCCAGCAGAGATATTTTCTCTTTTAACTGTACTCGACATTAATACACTGGTGGATTTACCAGTGATGTTTGATGTCCCATCATTTGCTTTTTCATCTACCACACAGGTCATTTTGTCAGGCATGAGAGTTACTGCCAAGTGCTTTTCAGCATCTGAACTAAAGCTGTCATCAAAATCTATGCCTGCAAGAAAATCAGGATCAAGGTCTTTGTCAGTCTTCTCTAGAAAGCAGGCATTTTCTTGACAAGGCTGTTTTATTTCTATGCCTCTGAACTGTGTAAATTCAAACTGGCTATCTGCTTCTTCCAAGAGAGTGCACAATTCTGTCACATCAGCTTTTTGAGAAGCTGTTAAGTGGCAGCTGACACCCTCAGATCTGTCACTTACAGAAAGTTGCTGATTTGAGACAGAAACTGCACTTTTCACGGATCCATTACTCTGGCTATTTTTATGTTTAGTGGAACTGTTGCATTTGGTGGGCTGATCACCATCTCTTTCTTCAAAGACATGCCTTGCCTTCTCCAGGTTGGCCAAGGAAATTTGTATCCCTTTATTCGAAGCTGTTTTGAATCCTGATCCATGGACGGATGGAAGAGAAACTTCTGTCTTCTCTAGCAGTCTGGCATGTACCTGACCGTTTAGCAGAATGCAATTAAGGCCATCGTCAGTTCCTTTTAGACTGCTTGGCAGTTGTGTTAATGTGCTCTCCATGTCCAACTGACCTTCTCTTTCATTATCTATAGTCTGTCTTTCCTTGAGCTGGGATTTTTCATTTCCTCTGTGTGTAGATGGAAAAGGAGTAGTCCTGTGAATATCAGTTTTTGATCCAGTGTTCTCTGAGCAAGGAACAATACAAGAAGAAGCAGTGTGTGTGATATCTGCAACAGCAGACTGGAATCCACTGTCACTTATGGTCCCTTCATTAATGGAATATTTTTGATTAGTGGTAGACATATGCCCTGCGTTACTGATGCTGTTATAGTCATGGTGAAAGCTTGCTTGTTTTGTTTGATGCTTAGCTTGTTTCATGGCCAACAGACAGGCTGAAGGTGAGAAGTGATTTTGATCTTCTGCTACTCCTTTAGTCGTTTTACCGGAGTCTGAAATTGGGCTGAAGTCTTGTGCAAAATCCTTGTGAAGCTGTGAGATGTCAAGATCCTGGACTTTTTCTTGCACAGATGAAGGCCGATTTTCCAGAGTAAGTTTTTCTTGTTTTTGTTCTGCATTCGTCTCATTACTGCAGCAGCGTGCTTCATCTGGGGCATCTTCTGACTGCTTACTACTCAGTTCTGGTCCTAAAAGAAAGCATGATGATAACGAAAATAACATAAATTCAGTCATTGTAGAAAACAAAAAACACTTCTATTTTAATAGAAAAAATATACATATATTTTTAATCATTAAATATGTTACCAGTATTTGGAATTCCTGATGTGTTCATTTTCTGAAAGTCAGTTTCATTTTCTTGAACTTTTGGCTTCAAAGTCTCAACAATGTAAACAAATTTTCTTTTTTTCCTCATAAATCCAGTGTCTGTGATTTTTATAGGTGGCCTGACAAGCTGTCTAGAATCAGAGTCAGTCTGCAGTTCCGTTAAAATATTATTGTCTGCAGTACAAGGGGGAATTTCAGATAAATTCAATGGAGACCATTGGCTGATTCCAGTACTTCCATTTTTTGCAGGTGGGGATGAGGGAACAGTGCCATGTTCTTTGCCAGCTTTGTGCTCTTCATTAGACCGGTTTGTTTTTGAGATATCTGTAGAGCTGCAGTCATGTTCACTTAATTTAAATTGCTTCCGTCTGATTCTGTCAGGTTTCACTTTTCTCAGTGCTGAACTACTGTTGGCGAGGAAAGTGGATGAAGCATTTTGAAATTCATCAGGAGCACCGGCTACTGTGCTGCAAATTTCGCCATATTCATTAGCACCCGGCAGTGTCTGTTGCCAAATACCCTCACTCTGGGTTAATAAAGTCTGGGAGGAAACAACGTCAGGCAAAACAGCATCTGTTGATGACAGAGCAACAATCAGCATTTCAGCAAAAATTATTGGGAGGCATAATTAGGTCACAAATATTCACCATTTCAGTTATTGTCAAACTATAAAAGAGAAGTCAGTACCATGGTTATCAGTAGGTATATTATCATTTTTGGGTGGTGCTACCACAATTCTGGAAGGGTTTGAAAGAGAAGGGAAAAGCTTCCGTACAAACTGTAAAAGGTAAGAGGACAAAAAACAGTGTCAGTAGAAAACTGAAATGTTGCACCTCTTTGCTTGTAAGATGTCCAAAAAAGAATAATACAATAAGAACAATTTCTGATTTTGATTTCTAGTAACACATCAAATCATCAATTCAACCATTCTAAACATGTTCAGATTTCCGAATATCAACTTAAAGGACGCGAATATAGTAGGATCAACATTAAGTGACATTCATCAAAATAATAGATAAAGGTATGTTTGCTGCATATTTGTGCTGGACTGAGTACTCACAACAACATTTTTGTCTGCAGAAACACTCACTGGACAGGGACTCTCATCAATTTTAGCTGCAAGATTAAAAGGAGACAAAAATTAATGAACATATAACCTTTTCGAGCATTTAAAATGACAGAGTCTGCTGCTGGCTTACATAAAATCAGGGTAGATGGAAGAGGGGGTGGCGTATTCAAAGAACTGGTCCATGAAATATCAGGGTTAATCTGTGCACCAAGACTTTCAGAAATATGCTTGGCATAACTCATCTGTATTATTTAAAAAAAACAAAAGAACCAAACAAAAAACATAAAGGTACATTTAATGTTATTCACTCTTCTACATTCAAATACTATCATAAAAATATTATCATCATTGGATATGCTATACTTACTGGAGATTTATGTGGGGTATCAAGTGTATCTGTAAATATGGTAGAAGTAAGCAAATTAAGCAGTGATGATTAAGTCTTGGCTTCTGTATGCAATTCATGTAAATGAGACTACGATTAGTTTTCACCTCACCAAAACTGTCCTGACTCTGAGGTTGGATTTCCTCATATTTTGTACCTGAAACCCTAAAAAGGACAAAACAGACATTAAAAACAGCCAATAGCTGGAAAAACATAAAAAAGCCAAGCTGTTTTTACAAAAGTATCATGAAAATAGCGCCAAAAAATTCACAAAATAAGGCAATTTTTCACTATGCATTGTTCTGGTCCTGATTTAATTACATAGCTATTTAAATGATTTAAAAAATTTTTTTAAAAAAACCCACACCATTCATAGAAATGCCAGTGTATATATAGCAACTCTGAATTTAAACACACTGATAATTCATTGTTGCACTCACCCCTTTTTTGACATCCAAAACATGTACGGACTTTGTGTTTCCGTCCATGGCAATGTATCTTTTTCTAAGATGTATCACAGAGAAACAATACTTTTAGATGTAATCTAAGAATAAGTAAGTTACAACGGCTTCTTGATCACAATGAAGTGAAAACAGAAACCTATATTTTTTATTTAGCATGTGTTTAATTAACACATTGGAGATTTACACTATAAATGAGTAAATACTAAAATCTGAATGAAATACCTTGTGTAGTAGAGAATGGCTGCTCATCCTCAATTTCAGGTGTCACATTTCGACTGTGTCTGAAAACTTTAGGAGTAGAAAACAGCTGACTGTCTCCTGCAGTTATGTCTAAAGGGGTTTTAAAATGTCCCTCTTGATTGGCACATAGCTCCTCTTGATCAGAGCAGCTGCTCTCATTCGCTGATGTTTGAGCAGTCAGTATGTCAAACCAGTTGTGATCCAGTGGTCCCAGCTCTAAAATGTAAGATCATAAATGGGTAATAACTCATCATTAAGCCCACAAGCCACAAACGGATTTAGAGGGTAAAGGTAAATCTGTACAATGTATTTCGGCTTATAATGTTCAGAACACAACTGTTTTTGCAGGCGTCTGATTAAAAAGTACCGATGACCAAAACCAGAGCTCTTTCATGTTGCATAGGTTTTCCTACCTTTCCAGATTTCATCTTTGAATGTGTCGTACATGTTTTTTGAGGGGAAATCCATTCCAGTGATTGCACTGCACTACAACTTGATACCTGAGAATGTGAATTTAACATAACTTGAATGAAAAAGCAGAAAGGTCTCTTGAGTTCCAGAGCAAAGTTATGGTGTGCATTTACTAGGGTAGGCAGTCACGCTACAAAGTAGCTGCTGTTGAACTACATTACCTAACAGCTAACGTGACAGCGAAACTGTTTAGGCAACAGTGAGTAACGTTAGCTTACGTTTGTTTTAGATAAGCAAAAAACTTTACGAAAACACATTTTAATTTACAATGACAGCTAATCGTTGTCAAATGTGAGGAAAGAAAGCCCACGGAAAGTGAATTTGACGTAATTCAGACTTACCATGACAACGTTCAGGAGTGTGCACTTTCATGTCGCGATAAATCTTGTAATATAATGATGTAAAGAAACCACAAAACTAAAAAAAAAATACTATGCAAAAGAAGATATAGTCAAGAAACAATCAGCCTGCTAGCTAGCATTTCCACGCGACAAAAACAAACCTCGCGCGTCGCGCACCGGAACTCAAGGTGACTTCAAAATAAAAGCTGCTTGACTTTTTAACCCTTGATATTCCTAATAATGCTAACGCTACTGATACTACTACTACTAACAATAATAATAATGTAATTGAATTATTTAGTAAATAGTCGTTAAGCTTTTGGATTTATATGATACTACGCTGGAGGACTCACTTCCGGGTACCTAGCTTAAGCACATAAGCAAATAAGTAAACAAACTCCAATAACATGTTCCAACCACAAATGAGAAATCTAAGCTTTATTTTATTGTTGTATTAGTGTACAGAACACCAAAGTACAGTACACTGCAAAGGCAGTTGTATTTACAAGGCCAAAGGCTACACCACTTTTGTGGAAGATTTATTTATATATGTATATGTAGCTACTCACTCTGCATGCACCTTACCTGTAACTTCATAAAAATACAATCTGATGAGTCTCAGCAAAGCCCCACATTTCAATATGTACATTTTCTTTCATTTAAAATAGTTTCTCTCTTTGTTCATAAACTTTACTATAACATTTTTATTGTACACAGAATTTGCACGCTTGGCATGTTTAACAGATAAAACAAAATATTTTTTCTATAAATCTAGTCTGATAAAAGCATGTTTTTCTCTTGTTAACAATATAAATAATTTACCTATTTGCTAAAAGCTGCACAGTTAAAAGGTACAGTAAGATGTTTTGAGTAACAGATAACCCACACAAGACTTTGTAGGATTGAGAGACATTACAGTAGATCTGCAGCATGTCAGAATATTTTAACATGAACCACTAACAATATACAAATCAGTAATCGTAATAATCAAAAATCATAATAATTCCATCTGTGATGGTCGTCAGACTTGAATTCACACACTCAGTCACACTCATAACACACCTACACCCACACACAAACCAAGTAATGAAGCCTCCCTTTTTCTGTGCTAACAGTGTTCATGTTTTCCAATGCTATGATATTCAAATACATTCTTTCCGGAGACAGTAAAGGTCTTCCACTTTAGTGAAGGATTGCACATTTTCCCTTGACAATTAAAACAACATAACTGAAAGAGAATCACTCAGCTTTGGTATTTCATTTCATTTTTTTTTAAATGTGAAAATTATGTACCTCAGTACAAACAGGCTGCTTTGTGACATTTCTATTATTAGTGCAATAAAAGCTGTACTGTGTTTGCAACAGCAAAGTCACTCATCAGTCTAAAAACAACAGTATTGCTGCACATCTGAAGATCTGACATTCTGATGTATTTTAAGCAAGAAGAGGAAACAGGGGTTTGGTTATTCCCAAGAGAGCGTTCACCCTTGAGATGATAGCAGCTACCACAGACAACAGGTGACATTAAACATGACACAGGGTGCTTTGTAGTTCTGGCTGTCAGAGTCATCAGAGAGTTGAGCCTGAAATCCTGGAGTCTGGGAGAAAAGCTGTGATGGCGCGGTAGCCCTGGGCTCTTCGGATCATGTCCCGAGTTTCTCCATTAAGTTCCATCAACTTGACAGAAATTTCTGTCAAGTCCTGCTTTGAGCCCACTAGAGCAAAAGTTCCTGTCTGACCCAGAGTTTGATGTCTAAAGTAGATGTTCAGCAATGTTTGGACCTCATCCTCAGAGTGGCCACCAAAGATATCATTAGGCCAAGTTGTTCTGGAAGGAAATCATAAGTATTTGTTTTAATAAGTGACACATTAATCACAAAACACTTTTAATTAACATTGAAACAAGAATTTTACTTTTCTCACCTGCACACACGAATGTAGTGAACAGCAGTTGGAAAGTCATTGTTCTTCAGACCTTCTAGGATGGCCTGCACTGCAGCCTCGGAGGAGCTAAAGACAGTCTCAGAGCAGGAATTCCCACAGGCAGCAATCTCATCTTTTGCCACTGAAGCAGCTGCTAACCTCAGGTTGCTCTTCAACTCATTAAGCTCTTTGGACATGTTTGTCAGCTAAAAGTCAAGAGGGGTTTATGTTATTGAACAGGAACACAGATAAAAAAAAGTGTGTTTTATGCCTTCAAAAACAGAAGAGAAGCAAATGCAGATACACCTACCTCTGGAACAGAGCTTATTGCATGGACCTGTTCAATCAGTTTGCAGTAGGACTGAAAAAGCAGCAACAACTGAAAGTGGAGTTTGTAGAGTCTTTGACAGAGCTCCAGTTGCTGAAAGTAAGAGAAAATGATTATCAGAAAAAAAGTCTTTAACTTCCACTTTCCTCCTTCTTAATTACACTAATATAAAATGTCTACACAACCACAATTAAAGACTTGGAAAAACTCTTCTTGTGCTGAAAATGACAATACAATCAATACATTGTTGTTTTGTTTTAAATGGGAAAGTAGAGGCAAGCCTTTTCCAACTTACAGCCAGAAATTCCATTTGCTATCAAGCAAGCATGTTACGGGGTAGAAAAGAAGTAAGAAGTAAGGAAAACACAGAGAGAGAATGAAATTCATGCAAATGGTTATTATTTACAACATAGAGTGGGTGAGAAGTATAGAACAGGTCTAACTGGTGTCATTTCATTGACATGCACAGAGGAAGAAAGTGAGGGTAGATGTATGTGCAAATTAGGAACGTGAAGGGGGCTCATAGTTTCCATGAATTATTAAAAATGAAAAAAAAAAACATGTAAAAAAAAATTTAAAAAAAGAAAAGCCAAGCAAATTCTGCATGTTAATCGGCACTCACTTAAGTGAGAAACTCGTAAGTTTTAACAGCAAAACTTTATATTTTGCTGTTAACCTTCTTCAGTCATGAAGCATGATTAAATTGCAACATAAGAGAGCTCACTCCCATGCCCAGAAGAACTGAAAATTAACACAATGCACACTGGATATGAAATATTAAACGTGACGTGCATCAACTTAAGTTTGTCAAAAACTTGACGTTTATATAGTGTAAGAGAATTAGAGGTAACACTCACAGAGCTACAGTATCACACAGTAATCGCAATGCAGAAAGTACAGTATGAAAGATCAGATGAAATGGAATCCTTCATATGTTCAGTTTAGTTTTTGTTAAATGTACATAATCAACAATTATTCTGGTTGTACACTGGCTTAATGCAGTATCTAAGCCAAAGTAAATACTAACCCACTGCTTTACTTTATCCCACTGTTGATATGATAGCATGAGATGCTCAAATAAATATATTTATAATAATAATGTATTACCTTTTCCTCATGCTCCATTGGTTGACATGTTATCACCGAACCCCCAGCACTCTTGGGAAAAGCAGCTTTACAGTTGCTCAACCACTGCGTACAACAGAGGTCAATTTAAATAACTCAGCAACAACATACAGGTGACATCTAGCCTGACAAGCACAACATATGAGCCACTCACTGTGAGAACTGCCTCCTTTCTGTTGTTGTAAGTATCAAAATATTCTTGAAGTTCCAACACACTGAATTTCATCTTTTCAAGGAGTCCATAAGACATGATCTGGAAAAATACCAATTTTGTCATTAAATTTGTTGAAATACACTGGAAATTGCTAAATGTCAGGTAACTTACTGTGTCTGCATCAATAAATAGTGTTGGGCACTCTGAACATGATGTCAGCATCTGAGAAGACCTCAAAAACTTTGATCCTAGTCCTCTCAGGCCATCACCAAGGTAACTGACGGCGTCACAGGTCAAAGAACAAAATTTGGTCTGGATATTCTGCAAAACAAACAAACAAAAAAAACCATGCTGTCTGTAACACCACCAGAATCCCTCTTACATCATTTAAGGCACTAGTAGATCCATCATTATTTCAATTTTTCTGAAATGTTGCCCTGTCAGCTTTGGTCAGTGAAGTGAACAACATCTGGTTAATGAATCTCAGGAGATTTTCAAGCTGAAAGCATCTACGGAGTGACCTAAATTTTCAATTAAGCAGTCCTCTTCTGAAAGGTCAGTTTGCCTTATAGCTAATCCTGTTAACCTTTCAGTTTAATTATACAATTTGACATCGCGCACTACACGTAGTGCTGATGTCTTTTGGGATTAGGCTGGCTACAGGGTCAAGCTATAATACCTGAAAAAGTGAGGAAAACACATGAAAAGTGTAGACGGCACAGGACCCATCTGAGTCAGACACAAGCTGGTTGATGTGGCTTCGCCAAGCCTCTTCTGCATCATCGCATACGGTTGGCTGGAAAGCCGCAAGGATGGCAGAGAAAAAAGGTGACGGTGGTGGTGAAGAATGCGACTCCAGCATGTCATCTCGCTCTTCCTCAGCAAGACTGAATGGATATGACCACATCTTAGGAGAAGTGCATTTTTCATGGCACTGTATTTATGATAGTTAAATGTTGCAATAGGTACCTTGGTAAGCAGCCTTCAAGATCTAGTTCTCCTTTGTAATCATTGCTAATTATATCAATTGACAAACTGTCACCACAATGATACTCAGGGGGCAGCTCAGTGATGGAGAGAGAAATGTCATCCTCATGGACAATGTTGTCATCATCTTCTTGTGACACCTCATGCTGAAAGAAAGCAGAAGAGACAGGGCTTGGCAACTGGTAACATTAATGTTTGAAAATTACAAAACAAATACTGAGGCAGCATGCATGAAATGTATTCCCTCTGTTATTTTTAGTTATTAAACAGTAACACTAACCTTGCCATGGGACACTATGGACACTCCTTGTGGTGTTTTCTTTAATTTGGTAAATTAAGTGTGCAAAAATCTTGCCAATTAAATGGATAAAAGAATTGAACTTAGCCAGCATCGTGGCTTTGCACACTCATAGTTTGGAACAGGCAATGTGTAAACCTTTCCTGACCTTCCACATGCCGAGAGATTTTAGTTTTGCTTACAGCCACCCACACAGAAGCAATAGGTATACACATTGCCTTAAATAGACAGATACAGAAAGAAAGAAATGTTTTTTGTTTCTACTGCTGGCTACAACCCCTCACATCCCCAGACAAACTGCCACAATTAAAGTCAGACAAAAACTAGCCCAGAACCCAAAGCGTTAGAGATCACCTGCTTGTCGATTTTAGTTGGGTTTTTTTATGATTTTGCATGCAACTACTGAAATATCAAGAAAAGGTCACTCATGCTCTACTCTAAAGAAAGGAAATGTAGAGAAGTCACAATGTTGCAAAATAACACTTATGACTGCCTTAACCCAAAGCACATTTAACATTCAATACACAAGAAAATAGAACAGCTCCTATTTAGCAAAATTAGTAAAGAATTCCAGTATAGAACTATGATAGGAATTAGTAGTTCCCAGAATCTCCGACACTCTGAAGCCCTTATTCACCCGCTGCTTCGAGTCTTCTGGTTGTTGGACCTCGAAACTTGGATTTTTAGTGCTCAGAGGAGTTGAATCTGCTGAAGTGGTATCGCAGAAGGGAGAGGGAGAGTCAATGCTACTCATCTCTGCAGTTGGAGAGAGGCTGACAGTCTGAAAAAGAGACAAAGACACATTTAATAGAATCTTTAAAAAGACGGACACTGAACTAAAAACAACAAAATCTTCAGAAACTGTATCACCGACAGTGGTGGAGTTTCTGAAAACTCAAAAGCAAGTAAGAGGTGACGATGACGGCTGTGTTGACCCACAGGTTCCAATCTGCTACCACAATTTTAGCAACCTTTAGCTAATGCTGAAGAGCTCTTTCTGTCATGGAATAAAAGAAAGATAATGGAACAAGACAGAATGTGACAGAAAGGCCCATTATATTTTCAGACTTAAAAATCTGGCCCTAAGCTTGACACTAGAGGAAAAGTCTTAATCTGAGAGAGAAAGGCCTTTTTTCAGTCCTATAAAAACATTATTATTGAAGGATAACCCTAACTTGGCACAGAGAATGGCACAATAGAAAAAAATCTTGAATTGTTTAAGGTATAAAGAGTTTGTCCTTGAAATGCCATTTGTCTTTTGCTTGTTACAGTTGGTTAAAACTGATATTTGAAGTTTTACCTTCATTAGGATTTTGAATTATTATAATACAAATGAATAAACTTACAAGCTGTGAGTGGGAGAATGTCTGGCTGGTGGTGAGGGAATCCTCCTCAGATGACTCGTCTGAATCTTCATGAACGAGCTTGCTGAGGCTGGGCATGCTGCTGGACATCTGACTTTCCTCCAAAGGCTGCAGGTCATTTCGGTCCAGACTGTCCATAGAGCGTCTACGCACACCCCAGTTGAAGTTGTCCATGGTCTCTCCCTGCAACAGTAAACATCCTTCAAATACAGAGTACCAAGTAGTACAGCATGATCCTTTCTTCAACACAAATACACATACTTCACACCAACATTTACACAACCATGCAGTGCAGGTTCAGGGAGGGGACAGTTTATGGGAGGGTTTTTTCCCTTCAAAGCTAAAAAAGGGAGGAATAGTGGTGCTCAATGCGGTAAGCCCTCCTTAACATGGTCACAATTCAAATATTAACAGGCTTTAATTACTTTAGTCTTATTTGAAAAATACAGAGTGCTTTTTCAAGCTGACATGACTCCACAGACGCTAGCCAACTCTCACGTTCCACCAAAGTTCCACATCAACAGTCAAAAAAACCAGAGATATCCAACTGCGATTAGTTTAAAACCTGTTACTGTAAAGGGTCTGACTTTGACTTTAGATTCTATTAAAAGCAAATTATATTACATTTAACATCAATTACAAAGTGTGCAGGTTGTTAAGACTCTTTCCTCATTCCTCATCAGACCATTTAACTTGTTATGGTTTCATTAAAATTGACTATGCTGCACATTTCTTGCCCATATTAATCATTTCGATTTTGTCGGTTGAGTTTCCTGAAAATATGGTGTTAGTGAAGCTTAAAAACCACACTAAGTGTATTTCAGAGTTATTCTACAGACCTGACTTAGAGGAAGTTATAGAGTCTCAACAAGTAACAATCAGCTTTTTGTTACATCCTTGGTAAATAATACAGGTTAAATGTTTACAATTAGTGATGGTAATTTACTGTATGGATTTCAGTGTGATGGAGGGTTAAACCTGAGCAGAATTTCTTCCACTGAGTCTCTAGATGGAGCCAACACTCCATGATGTGAACAACTGTGGCTTGTTTTTGAAAATCATATGATGTTGACCAGATAGCCATATAACTATAGAAAATTATGATTAAGTGTATTAATTATATGTCAATCATATGATAAAAAAATTAATAAACATTATGACAACTTATTATTTAGTTATGCATCAGCAAACAATGAGCAATTCAGAAGCCTGCACTATAAAGTAGGATTTGAGCTTATTCAGCTAATATCAGTGTTAACCGTGGGATTTCAGTATTACGAAGGCGGTTCACTTCTTCCTGGGGTACCTCACCGTGCTAACGTACACTGCAGGTCATGTTTGAGATAAATGATCAATTCTCTGGAAAAAAGCATCACCACTCCTGAGAGATCACTCAGACCTCTGGAGGGTCTAAGCTTTGTAAAGCGCGTCTAAAGTCTTATCCCTGATGAGCATCAGTAATAAAAATAGATTAATTGATGCAACTTTATTCCCTGACTTTTCACAGCAAGTTCACAGATTTTATATCATCTCAGACTGCCGAACACCACCGAGGCTGCAGCTGAAAGAATAAAAACATGAAACTGTACAAACTGACATACATCAAAGCATTCATTTAATGGAATAACAATTAAAACCAATCTGTTTTTTCTGTCTCTTAATGGTACAGTTTGACAAGTCTTTTAACTTACATAATGCCAGCTTCGCTTCCTGACTTCACATAGGCAAGACTTTAATATTAAAAGTCTTTCCAGGCTTACTGACCGAAGCACTTAAAATGTGTTTGTACAAAGCGCACCATTCCTTTCACATACACTCACATTACCAATTAGTCTGCAGCAGGCCTGTTGTTTCAGCCTGAATTCTGCGATTAACCGCTCCGTATTTTTCGAATATCACAGTTTTGTCTTTCTTCGTAAGATTAGTTGGTCTTCTGCCAGTAGACCTGTCAGTGTTTCTGATTGTTCAGATGCTGCCAACACCACCCCTTTCATGTGAACACACGCGTAGCTGGACTGGAAAACCCTGGGTTGAGTTATTGAGTTGATAACCACCTTCACATAACCACTTAGGCAGTGCCAGTGTTAGATCAAGTGAATCTGATAATAGAAAGCTATCCTGGGTTTGCTGAACTGGTGAATCTAGTAAAACAGGCTATAAGATGACCTATATTTCACTAGTAACTACTACACCTTGATGAGAAGCCTGGTGAGAGAAATAAGAATAACATGCTGTGTTTCCAATACTCTACTCTCTATTACAGGAACATTGCAGAATCAGTTTTATAACTTACACAACATGCATGCACACTTTCTACTCTTTGCCATCAGTTGACTAAAATATCCGCACAAGCAAATGCTCATTCATAGAACACAGCAAGTAAAAATGTAACACGACTAAACTTACCTGTAGCTCCTAGATAGCACAGACAGAAAAAAAAACACAGAAGAAGAAACCCCGTTACACAGAGCAGGCAGACTTGACCCAACACAGTACTGCTCCTCAGCGGAAAATTTTCATTACAGTCATTATACGGTTTTCTTACTGGTCTTGTTTTACATCTACTTTAACATCTAAAGTATAAGTAATTATTCTCTCAAGAGTCCCGTGACTCACCTCTCCATCCTCAAGCTCAACATCCAGGAAGTCAAAGTCTCTAAAGACTCTGAACTGCTGCTCTGAGGTGGTGTCGTCTGTGTTATCTGGTTCCCGAGTCCCATCATCAGAGGATACCTGACTAGGCTGGTGCTCCATAAGATCCAGCTCCCCACAACTTGAGAAGATCACCTATACAGAGCAACAAACAAAGAAAAAAAAAGAAGCCAAAATTGGTATTTTTAAAAAAATCCATGATAAAAAAAAAAAAAAAAAGATCTTCAGGTTAAGTTCAGAGTGTTGAATTTCCCAGTGGACAATATAAAGTATATCTTACTGAAGGATTTTTTGTGAGCCCCACTTCCTGTCCCAGCAGAGACAACACATTCACCAGTTTTTCCCGTGTTCTTTTCTGCAGAGGCAAGGAGAACGTGCAAATATTGTGAATAAATCAATTTAATTTGATCCACATTATATTTTTTTTGTGAACATTTGACTTTTGCATGTGTTTGAGTATCTTACCGTTTTCAAATTTAGTCTCACATTTGCTGGCATTTACCTGGGATCAACATGCATTTTTTCTTATTTGGATATACATTGGGATTTAAATTTTGGGAATAAACAGGATGATAACATCTCAAACACAGCATGTGCATCAAATACATCCTGCGCTGTGCTTGTCTTGCATAATGAAATACAATTACATGCAATGTCCTCATTTGTCAAATCCTAACAGTTTCACACTTTGACCCCTCAGGAATAAGTTTTCACCTGAGAAGACTGAGGCTTTTTCCAGCTGACTGGCACCAGCACGTTGTTTGAAGTGGATCCAGAGGAGGTCGAGGAGGTGCTGTGGGTCACTGCTGTCGTCATGCTCTTCACATCCTGGCCTGGAGTGCGTCGGAGATCATCAAAACGACGACCAATCACTGGCGTCTGAAAGAATGGACAAAAACAAATGTGCAGACAAAATTAAAATGAGGAGCAGCCGGAAGAAGAGAAAGTCTTTCTCTGCTTAGTCAATCCATTACTCAGGCTCCTTGATAGCTCCTGCTTCGTCTAGGCTCGACAGTTCCAAAATGACTGTAAAGCAATCAATACTTCAAGATAGGCTGATTGATTTTTTACAAGTGGTCACAGCTTTTATTCCACTTGACATTCCAAATGCATGGAGCACTCGAGAAAAAAACAAAACAAAAACAAAAACATAAACTTCCTCGGTTTTTATACTCAATCTTAAAATGTCTGAATATCATAACAACTATCACTGGTGTGCCCAGTATGTCTAAAGTTTAATGCCACCCTGTTGGCTACCCACTACAACTCCCTGACTCACATACAAAGACGGCAGCAAAAAGCTGACATCATTTCCTGCCATTCATGAACTACACAAACAGCTCCCTGTTTGGTTCCCACACATGCACCACTCTGCTTGTATCTTTTACATTGCTTTCCAGCTCTGCACTGCTTGTCTAATTGTGTTTACCTTTCACGCTTTCAAGCTAATCTCACAGGGTTTGGTCAAAAAGAAATATCACCATTAAGGAAGGGGAAGAAATGCTTCCTTTCCAAAGACCTTTAAAAGATTCCACACAACCCCAACAAGTACCACACCCTGGAAAATACAGGGAAATATACAGGGGCTAACATACATTTCAAGGATTAAGCTTTCTTTTTATGAGAACAGCAAGGACTTTCACACAGTGAAAAGAAAGTCAGAGAAATGCCCTCTAACCTGAGATATGTCAAAGTGGAAATCCAGCGTTTTCCCAGGCAAGGCCTTGGAAGAGCGGTCCCAGACACGGCTGATGTCCTCATAGGAGAGGTCACTTTGTGGAAATGAAGGCTGTGCCAAACTGGCCGATCGAGAAACCACCAGCTTCAGTATATTCTGTGCTTCTCTCCAATGAGCAGTCTACAGCAAAAACAGAAACACACACAACTTCACCTGTAGGTGCAGACAAAGGGCAACACAAAATTAAAAAACACAGTTTTCATGTAGTTTTATTTATAGTTACAGAGGTACTAAAGGGAAATGGATTCCATATGAGAATAAGCAGAGGCCTGGCCCATGGCAGAACGGCAGACTGTTTATAGATTGGGTGTGTCCACAAATTTACAGCGCTGACATAAGACAGCTTTTTCCTTTTTTCACATGAGCACTAACAAAAAGAGCAGGGAATACAAGACTCTTACGAAGAGCTCTCTAGCTAAAGATCTGAGCTGATCACATGTAAGTTATCGAAAACGTCATGTGCTTTGCACATGCAAAGCATATGTCAGTGAGTTTCTACAAAAGTGTCAACTTAACAGCTATTTTTTAAATATGTTCGATAGTCACATAAAGTCACTGCATAAAAATTCCCAATAAAAAGGACCAGTAGTTTCGCTAATATTTGAACTCACCTGGACAAATTTCTCTATTGTCTTGAGCACCTCTATGTTGAAGGGTTTGGCTTGAATTACACTCAAGTCCATGTGGCTCAGGAGGCTGTAGATAATTTGTAAAAGAGTCTGCTGCATACTTGGGAGACCTTTCTCCAACAGCTATTACAACAATAAAAGAAAAGAAAAGGAAAAAAAATCACTTTACATAGTACTTTTAACACACTGTAATTGTGACTTAGCACCTTTCAGCTGTACACACCTCTGCCATATAAGTGACCAGACTCAGGGTGATATCCGAGAAAGCTTCGTGAAGATATCGACACACCACATTGACCCAAGAGAAGCAGTCTCGTGTGTAGGAGTGTGTTTTATACAAAGCCATGACATGAGCAAGGTTGGAAAGCTTGGCATTGTTCTCCTCAAGGCATACCTACACACACGAAAGTGTGTTAGTTTATGATATGGAATTAGTGAAATGAAAAAATAGGGTCAAAAATGGCAAACCTGTGCTATCCTCTCAGCAACCACCTGACAGAACTGTGTGGGGCCATCAAAGTTCTGCACAAGATGAGGGAGCAGGCAGAGAATATTCAAGGGAAAACCTAATGGGCAAAAAAAACAACAACCCAAAACAAAACAAATGACATTAAAATACAATTCTGGAAAAAAAGTCACAAAGCATGTGTCTTTGCATAAGTACAAAAAATATAAATATATAAATGTAAGGTTATCCATCCACTGTTTAATTTTAAAACCACTTATTTATTGATTCCTACATTGTACCTATGGCTTGTGACGTGTCCACTACAGGCACTCGCGACACAGGAGTCAGTTGGCATAAGAGATGAAGAGTGAGATCAGTTGTAGACATGGAGGTGAAACCCTTTAAAAGGAGCTGCTGGAGTCCAGTGAAGCTGCTCCATTTTAGCTGATTATGCAGTTTCTCCAGCTTCTCTCTGTTTTCCTGTTTGTCCAGTGACATGTTGGCCAGCAGCTTATTCAACAGTCTTAAAGACATCTGATACTCAAACTCAAAGTCTGACTCCATCAGTGACACTGCCACCCAGAAGATGGTGGCTAGCAGGTTGCTGGGGTGGTTGATGCTTGTCGGGTCAGTCACACTGTCTTTAGATGAGGATGAGCTGCGAACCTTAGCTAACAGAGCTTGCTGTTCAGAGGCTTGGATACGGTCCAGTGTGGCACTGCGTGGTGGATCAGACCACCTGTCTGCCTCTCCAAACTTCTTGGGAACCGAGGAGCTCCTTTGATGTCTGCTCCTTTCTTCTCTCCTAAGATTGAGCTGCCCTGTGCTCTTCCTGTTAGAGAGCAGCTTGAAACTGGTGAGGAATTCTGGAGATGAGGCTCTGTAATGATAGCATGTAAAAATCATTTAAAGTCACTACATATTTGAGCAGAAATACCTTCTTTAAGCATAAATTAATGTAGAGGAGACACAAACCTTGTCAAAATAGCCATGAGATCACTGTTTTTGAGACATTCAGCCAAGTTATCCACCACTGACTCCAGTGTGAGTAATATTTCCATCACATAGCCCTGGCAGAAAAAAAAAGATACACATGGATTTTTAGAGTGTAATTTAATAATACAATGGGCATTCATTTAATGGTGAAAAATTTTTTTAAAATTAAATGTAGACGCAAACTGTACTGAACTGATTTCCTCTGTTTACACTTTCCCAATAAGTATAATTTTCTACATTGATGATCAACATTTGACAGCATAAATGATGCAAACATGAAATGCCCACATAAAAACGGACACCATTCAAGTATACACACGGTGAACTGACCTGCACTTCTTCTCCGTGTTCACCTATGACTTCCACCAGCCTTGAGAGAAGGTCAGACACAGCGTGGGCAGAGATTGGCTGGCGGAGGGCTCGAAACACCTGAAAGGAGCGGCCAGCGTAGTGACGCGATGAGCTACACAAAGCTGTCTGCAGCGCTATGTCACTGAGCTGCTGTTCCAGATGGAAATCTGACAAAGACACAGACAGGAATGTGCAAATGAAAGTCATTCAGAGTTATGCATAATGTTTAAGAGTTCGGCATAATTAAATTAAAGAAAATGAAAGAATTACTGTTAAGGGCATACGGAATTACCTGACTTGGACTCTTTGAACACAGATACCACATGTCGCAGAAAATTCGTCAGCTGCCCAGTGCTTTTTGAAATTTGGTTCTTTGGTGAAATGTCTTCATGGCACCACAGTGGTCCATATGCTCTATAAAGCAATTATTTTTAGTTACGGAAAACAAGATATATTGTGAATCATTCAAATTAACAGTACCAAGTCCAGCATTAGGTCCCTGTTAATTAATACAATCCTAAACTTTTTTTAATTAGTTTTGTAAGATGACAGTTTTAATTTAAATTTACAGTGTGTTCAATTAATCGTGGGAAATGCCAGTCATATCTTATTTAAATCTCAGATCTAAGCTATGCTTATAAGACATTGCATTATCCTGCAGCACCACTAGGTGGGAACCAAGAACCAGAAATATAAGAAGTTTATCGCCATATCAAGCCTATAACTAGCAATATTTTAATACATGCAGCCATCCATTTTTTTTTCTGTTTTCAAAACTACAGTCTAAGAACTGATGCATTTGCTGAGTGACTCTAACAGAAGAATTACAACTCTGTGCCCATACCTTGTGGTTAAAAACTCAATTAGCTTGTTGGTTTTGTCATTCATTTTATTGGAGGCCACCAGCTCTTCCACCTCCTGTGAAATCTCCGGCAGGTTGCTGCTGCTGCCTCCCAAACTTAAACTGGATGATGTAGAGGAAGAACTCAAACCCGAGTCTGGCCCAGGAGATGCCTGACGCTCCCGCAGGAAGTCAAAACCTCCTGAACACATCACAGGAAGAGATGTGTGATTACAAACAAGTTAAAGTGATATATATATATATATATATATCCTGACCAACTGCATCACAGTGTGGTACGGCAACACTACTGTGTAGGACCGCAAACGCCTGCAGAGGGTGGTAAAGACTGCGTCCAAGATCAT
>VVHJ01032181.1:10618-25129 GCA_015107715.1 Tylochromis polylepis
TTTATTGCATAATTTGTTGGACAAAAACCCAATTTTTTATAGTTTTGCTTCTGCACTCAATCATTTTTAAATAAAAAAAATAAAGATGTGATTGAGTGCAGACTTTTGGATTTAATTCAAGGGGTTTTACAAAAAATTTGGATTCAACTGATCAGGAAGAACATCCATTTTCAGCAGCTCAAAATTAATTGGACAATAGAGAGAGGCGCAATTTCATGGCCAGATGAACCCTGTTCCTTGTTATTTCATGACAAATGAAGCAGGCTTAATATCTGAAGTTGATTCAAAGTCTTGATTTTGTATTTTACTTTCATTTTAATTATGAAGCCAAAGGAGGCTATAATTGGGCTTAAGAATCAAAATAAACCAAACAGAGAGAGCAGCAACTGCAACTATCTGGTGCAAATCACCAGCTCAGCAACACCAAAAGGCCTGAAAGACCATAGAAGACACTGCAGAATTATTTCTTAGGTTTAAAAAAAAAGGAAAGTATGGAGAACAAGAGGAACAGCTTATGATCTGAAGCATACCACATCATCCGTCAAACATGGTGGAAACAATGTTATATCTTGAGCATGTATGGTTGCCATCTGTCCGGACTGTCAAGTCCGCTGCTGAACTGGATCACTAGTATTTTTTGATGATGTGACTGCTGACTGAAGTAGCAGGAAAATCTGTGAAGTGTAAAGGGCTAGACTCTTTGCTCAGATTCAGTCAAATGCTGAAAAACTGATCAGACAGCGGTTCGGTGCAAACGAATAATAACCCAAAGCATACTGCAAAAGCAGCCCAAGAGTATCTCAAGCCAAAAAATACAAAATAAAAATTGGGTACTCTTCAGTCACAAAGTTGGTCACCTGATGTGAGCCTAATAGAGCATGCTTTTCAGTTATTAAATACTAAACTGAATGCAGAGAGACCCACAAATAAGCAGCACCTGAAGACTGTTGGTAGAGCATCTCAAGGGAGGAAACACATTTTAAACACAACATTTTGTGTTTTGGGTTCTAGATGTTAGGCAGACACTGGGATGCAAAGGATTTTCATTGGGTCATTTGGGTCTCTGAAGGCATTATGGATAAAAATGTAAATGAAAATACCTAAAGAGTTAATAATTGTTTTAAATTTCTTGAATCAAAGCTGAAAGTCACATATTCATCATTGATCACATATTGATTGTATAACTGAAAATCTACTGTGGTTGTGTAAGGGTACAATAAAATTGTGCCTTTATCCAACAAATTATGAACCTAAGTGTATATACTGGTGTCAGCATTGGTCATTGAACATTGTTATTTGGGTCATTCCATGAAAAATCAGTAAGTGTTTCATAAAGATGAGCCTTTTCACATGCTACAAATTATTTAGACCAGTGATCAATCCCACATGGTAATCTGAAAATTTACAAAGTTGATCCAAAATTACCAGAAAACAGATAAAACATTCATGGTACCAGTGCTTGTTTCTGCTACTCTACAACACGGACATTCCATTGATGTAGTTATCAAAACCATGATATATTCCAATAATATTGGAAACTTGGTTTTAGAAAAACTGTGCTGAACAAAATCAAGGTTTTGGTTTAAGATTGAGACTTAAAGTGGGTGTAAAGTCTTCAAGTGTCTTCAAGTGAGATGGTTGCAGTTTTTAACATAGTTTTTTAGCCATGAAAATTTCATATAAATTTTCCATAGATATTGCACAAAGACGTCAGCTGATTCTGAAGGGGTTAGGTGGGAACCATTTTCAGATTTAATTCTTTCTTCTTTTTTTAAAATCAAGATCATCGCTGGTACTCGATGCATCCAGATATGTTTGCACACATACTTGTCCTTTTATATTTAAATGTATATTTATATTTATGCCTATATCCCTATATTTATCTATTTATCTTAATATTTATCTATCAATATCTCTCATTTTATGTGAGTGCTTGATGTTTGTTTGTTGTATATTTGGTGCTATGACAATTCAATTTCCTTCTGGCATTAATAAAGTCTCTCTGATTCTGATTCTCAGTTTTAGAATGGTGGAGTTGTTTTTAAGGTGGAGCTGAATAAGATAAGATATACTTACTAATTCTTTTGTTAGAGCAGGTAAAAATGAAGTTAAACAGAAGGAATAAGAAGGTAAAAACGAATCTGAAATGGAATACAATGCAGTTAAATTAGAATAATTTTACCTAAGATGATTTTGTTGACTTTTCTTTTTGAACAACCCTTCATTAACACAACAGAATTTTTGTTTATTTTGCAGTAGGGACCTTTAAATGTTGTCCAACATGTTAACATCTAAATTGATGTAAACCGTATCTTAGAAACGCCTCTCACAGATTTGGTGCAAATGCGGTGACACTGGAGCTCCACGATCACTGATTCATGAGCCACAATCGCAACTGAGACATCAGGAAGTAGCTGCTGTTGTACCCACAAACAATCCATGCTCCTTCACTTATCTGCTTCCAGCTGCTGCACATCCCAAGCATTCAGATTGCGATTTGTTTTTCTTTTCGGAGCAAATAATCTCTGAGTGTGAATACAGTGATCAGCCGCTCGTAGATAATCAGTCAATCAGAGATACATTATGCAGTTTTACACTGCGGCACAGTCGGTCTGTGTGTTGTTTACTAACAGCCTGCACTTTGCTTCAGTGGAAAGCAAATCAGATCCCCGTGGTCCGCGTGAAAGAAAAATCACGCACACGCCAAGTTCATATTATGGGCTGTGCAAAAACAGGCCTACCTTACGTGATTTTTTCTCTTTTACTGACTGGGAGGCAAGAAAAATAGAAAAGCCCCAGAAGCATTTCCTGCTGACGGTATTATTGCTCCTCCTGCTCTCTCACACTCTCTCACTCTTTCTCTGGCGGTCTGATTATCTCTCTCCTCCTCTGACATCAGAGTAGCTTCACCAGGAAGCCAGGCAGTAATGTTCACTGACTGGATCTCATGCCAGTACCCACATAAGTCGACATGCCCCCATCATACACACACATGCAATCGCACACCCTCTCTCTGTGATGTGCACACATGCTTCTTCCCCTCTACCGCCTCCCTTCCTCCCCATCGTTCTCCTCCTCTTCGTTTGGAGCACGCAGGATGCAGTATAGGGGATATTATATGGGATCTGGGACCAGACCATTTCCATCCGTTCCGTCAGTCGCTGATGTGGTTTGAATCCCTGTGTGTCTTTCTCCTCATTTGTCTCTCTCCTCCTCGTCTCTCTCTCTTTACAGCAAGCACGCGCTTTGAGTGAGCGACCTTCTAACTCTGCTGCAACAATGGCAGCAGAGTCCTATATCTAGCTGGGGAACAGGGTCTAATCTACAGAGCTGCACCCCGCTATAGCACACACAGAGACATACATTAATCCTCACCATTGCACTCAGAGAGAAAGGAAGACAGAATTCAGTTTTAAAGTAGCTCATAGAAAGACAACACGGGTTGATCTGTTTGTGCCTTTTGTTTCTCGCTCCTCCTGCCTTGTTGTGCAGCTCCGTGGGTATCAAAATTAATAAGAAAACATGACTTGCATTATTGCGGTCAGTCACTGTAAAAACAAAATAAGTTTGTTGATGATGAGCGGAGGCGCAGCCCAGCATCAGTGTACAACAAACAGCAATATGTCACAAGTTCCATTTAAATGTAGACGTGCCAGGCTAAAATGATTGGCTCTTTAATTAATTGCATTATCATCAGCAAACACAGTGATTTTCTCCCAGCCATGAAAGCTCCTGAGAGAAGACAGATATAATGTGGCAGAGGCTACTATCCTCTCAGCCACTGCAGGTGGAAATCAACAGGCACATCCCTGACACATAGTCACAGTGCCCCCTACTGGGTAACATAGCACCAACATCCTGAGAGAGAGCAGTACCCTTGGCACTTCATCCAGTAGCAAAAAGCCAAGGGGAGGGCATTTGTGCACAGAGCCATGGGACACTCAGAGAATGGCATCCCTTCAGAATATGAAAAGGATTTTCTGCCAAGTGTTTGGCAGTCCATGCAGTGCTCATGCATACTCGATTTCAGGGTTGCATTTGATAGAAAACAGCTTTACATGATAGTGGGATGTGAATGTGTACCATTGAGATGGAAAGTATTCAGCCTCCCATGTAAAGCATTTGTAGGCTGCCAGAAGAAGGTTTAGAAATAGAGTCAGAGTGTATCCACATCTGTGCCACAAAGGTTCAAAGGTTCGTGCACTGATATGGATACAGGCAATGTAGTGTGCAAGACTGAATCTACATATCTAAATGCATTTCTACCAATCTTTCCATAAACATAATCGTCAAACATCTCTTGACAAGTTCCAGATCATTCCACTGTAAAGACAGACTCCACAGGATCTAAATGACTAAAAATGTCTGTTCTTAAGCTGAGCAGCAGAGAGAGACAGGTTATGTGGAGACACGCTGAAGCTGATCCATACACACTGAATAATGGAACAACTGTTAGCACACTGCACTGCATGGCATGTTTGCAGCTGTGGTGAGAGTTTAATGGGATATCGTGAGATTTTGTGACCCACAGCTGGAAGCTACTGTGATATAAAACTCAGTCGGATTGAATAGCTCAAGCAAAAAAAAAAAAAAATGGTGAGGTAACAAGTCTGGTAGGAAATTTAGCATCAATTACAGAACATAAGCTCAGCAGTTAAATGAATGTCATGCTCTGGAGACTTACTTTAGTCCATCATGACTTCACTGTCTAAAAGCGTAGCTGGATGTTAAGTCTGATTTAAGGGGATTTTCTCCTTTAACCTCTGCTTCTCCAGCCCTGTTTCTAATGCAGAAACTTGTCTGCATTAATACTACTTGAAACAGACATGCCAAACACAGACTTGTTGTGCTAAAGTGATGCAGTTTGTTTGGAAACAGCCGCAGCCGAACGGGCATATGGTTGAACTGGGCAGAGCATATGTCCCCAGCATTCATGCTCAAGTCTATCTCTGCAAACATGACAGACCCAGGCCAACATCCCGGGGCAAAGAGTCTGTTCCTTCCTTCCTCCAAACAGCTCCCAAGTGCTAAGAGTGTGCATTGCAGTTAACATCCTTTGAAGGTAGAGTACTTTACAGTAGAAATAATTGAAACATGGAGCATACCTTTTGGTAAAAAAAAAAAATCCATCCGATTTTTTTACTCATTTAAATGGTATGACTGCAGAGAAATTAAATTCTGTACTGCATCTCCTCTGATCTTGATATATGGAATCAGTAATCGGGAGAACTTTAATAATTGCCACAGGGAAATTGTTTTGCAATAGTTTTTCAATTTTAGAATGAAAAAAATTAAAGAAAATATAAAGAAAATTGAGTTCAACGGAAAGAAGATTTATATAACTAGATGGCCACAGGAATGAACTACCTCTTTGACTTTCAGTTGAGCATTTAGTCATTATTAGTCTGTGACTGAATGTAGCTGGCTAACAAGAACACTGCATAGCGTGGGAGATGGGGTCCATGGTGGATAGAAGTTCTGACATCATCTCATCTCTACAATTACAACTACAATTAGATTGTCCAGCTTCAGCCCCAGGACTGACGCAGCCTTCTGAATAGGTTTGAGTTGTTTGGTGACATCCTTCTTTAGGGTTTTGCCCCAGTAGACAACAATGTACAGAACTGCACTGGTGACTCCAGACTCACAAGACATCTAGAGCCAACGAAGGCAGGTCACTCTGGCCCATCATTTAGAGCAGTGCAGAGTTTTTTGTCCTATTTCCTCTCCAGATGTTTGCGTTCATGTACCTGCCCTGTAACTTCGGAAGTCCACCATTAGATTCACCACCCAAGCTGCAGATGATTCAACTCCCAACTGTCTACCGCACTCTTAAGCACACCTCAATGAGCATCCATCACATGCCGAGTCATTGGAGAACTCCTGATTGTAGCAGTTGCGCTATGAGAAAAGAGCACTCTTAATCTTATTAACAGAAATGCCCAAGGGATTGTAGTTGATGTTGTGTACTTTACTGTTGGCTTGAAGGATATAGATTGAACTGCCTTCTACATTTACAAGGCACAGTGATGTTTAAACACAGAGATAAAAAGCAAATTCTGGAACATGGAATCTGCTTATAAGTGATGATCTTAGATCATCCTTGTGTTCTCTACAAATGGCCACAAGCCTAGAAAACCCAGTGGAGATATATTAGAAAATCAAAGTTACATGCATGTTTGCTAGATTGAGGATTTTTGCTCGAAAGTTGGACAATAAACTTAAAGAAAGGCTTTGATGGAAACATCCTATGCACAGCTACAAATAATACACATCCAAATTTTAAACAGATAGATGTACTGCGATGGATGCTGATCTTAACGAGCCATCAGAGGAAGTGTAGCAGTAATCAACCATTTCTCGCAGCAGACACTTTGACGTGTCAAAGCAGGAAAATCAGTGTTTTAATTAATATCGCTAAAGATGCTGTATTCCATTTAGGTGAGTCAGGGGTCTGTGGTTTAGTGTTGTAGATATTGGTTGACTGGAGAGATCTCCTGGGATATTTAATGGATCAGAGCCATTGTTAATGTAAGTAGTTCTGCCTGTGCAGTCACAATACTGCTGTGAAAATGGCTTATAGCCCCAAATTATAGAAGAAGAAAAAATATACAAGCGTTATGATATAAAATATTCCTGCAGTGAAACATGTGACAAAAATGTATCAGCATCCATCCATCCATTTTCTTTCAGATGACTTTTATTGAGCGGTGTGGTACACCCTGGACAGGTTGCCAGTACGATTCACATTAAAAAATAAAACAATGACTGAGCTCACACTGCATGTACAGTAATATTCATATTCACTGCTACTAAAGATATTCATACATACATATCACATCTATCCATCCATAGATATGATCCAGTTTTTGGTAGTATTAAGTGCCAATACTCAGAAATAGAAATTTTTCTTTTTTTAACCATATTCCACATTTGATCAAAATTAGAACTGATGAAATTAATCTTTGCACCCATCTTTGGTCCCGAGCACTGATACAGATGTGTGCTCTGTTTTAATTATCAGTCATCTCAGTTCAGCATTTAATACAGTTGGCTGAATTTTTTTAATCCGCTATGTGTCAAACTACTCCTGTGGGGTCCCCCAGGCATCTCCATTGTGTAGTATCTACATGTCTTTTACTTGTCATTGAACATATAATATTACCTTTCACTGCTGTAAACATGATACGACAAATATATGACATCGCAGATGATTTGTTGATGATCTCGTACCTAAAAAATTATGGAGATAAAAGCATCGTGAACATGCTCTTCTCTTGTCCTGTTTTTTTTTCTAACCGAACGTGAACCGTGAGTCTTCGATTCATAGCTGTACTCGGGTAGTAAACCAAAGTTAGGCGATACCTTGTAGATGTGTAGAACTAGAGAAGGCCATCTGTGCTTTAATATACTCTGGACTTACTAAAATACTACTAAAATGCTTGTTATTCTGGTCTATCAAGGAAAAAATAAGCAAAGGCTATAGCTGCCTGCTTCAGAGCCTCAGGGCCAGTTTCCCAGACATGAATTAAGCCT
This sequence comes from Tylochromis polylepis, assembly GCA_015107715.1. Lineage (NCBI taxonomy): Eukaryota > Metazoa > Chordata > Actinopteri > Cichliformes > Cichlidae > Tylochromis > Tylochromis polylepis. The sequence continues at coordinate 18,155 of VVHJ01032181.1, forward strand.
CGTATGAGATTAAAACTATTTTCACTGGGGATCATGGTTGAATTTTTCTTTTAGTTTGGGCCTACATCATATAATCCTTGTCTGGCTATCAGTGTGTACATTAAAAAAAAAAAAAAAAACATATTTTCTTCAAACTAATTTTTATCCAGTGGCTTTTTCTTAACAGTTGTCTTATATGTTTCATCTTGATATGTGTGATATGATTATGGATGTTATATCACTATGCTTGTTTTTTTTTAGGCACTAGTTTAGGGAGTCAGTTTTAGGTGGACGCACAACTGAATGCCATCACTATACAGCAATTAAAATCAGCTGTTTCATACTATTAAAGCAGAATCTGAAAAATAGCAGTGGCTCAAGCATTGAACGCTGAGGCGCTTTAAATAGGAAGTGATTTCATTTTGTTAAAAAACACCCACACAGGCCCCCAGATGACATGTAATTCAAGTTTAATGGGTCTTGGTAGCAATAACAAGATGCAATGAATATTAATATTTTAAATTCGTTGAATTAATTGAATTTGACTAAAAACAGAAAATGGGGTTCCTCTTAAAGCACTCTACAGTATTTTCAATACATTTTTTTTTTTTTTTACATATCTAAAAGACAGGAAATGGGTATCTATTTGTCTTTTGTGAATTTGAATTTCTGGATGCTTAGTGTAAAAGCCAAGCAAGCCTTTCAATACATAGGGAATATGTCAAATTATAACTTTCTCTGGAATATAATGTTGCATCACTGAATTGAAGGGTTGTTTTTTTCATTTATGTTACAGCTGTTTTTTTATTTGTTTGTATTTTTCCATAGTTATCATTTTAAATGCTCACTGCATCCTTTCATTAACCCTCTAGCAACAATCAAGTGCTCAACCCAGCTGGAATCGGGCGCAAAGAAAAAGGCAGACGGGATTTATTTTCTGCACAATGAAATGCACAGTGACCCTCTTCACTGGAGTAGTTGTTTCCTGAGTAACAGTACTTGTTCTTCTGAAAGCAACAAAGCTACTTGGATCTAATAGATGACTCCCCTATTCTCCCTCACCTCCTCCTCCGCGCCTGAAAGAGGAGTGCTGCTTCTCCTGTGCATGTTCGTTCCAGTCAGCAGGTTCACGTGGACTGCATCCAACTTCCCTGCAGTCTGCAGGGTGAACAGAAGGTCTCTGCAGTACTTGCCATTTCCTTTACAACCCAGCAATTAACTTCACCCAGTGAAAAAACAAAGATTTTTCTCAATGCAATCTAAATAGGAAGTGATTTCATTTTGTTAAAAAACACCCACACAGGCTCCCAGGGGATCCAAATGACATGTAATTCAAGTTTAATGGGTCCTGGTGGCAATAACAAGAAGCAATGAATATTAATATTTTAAAATGACAATAGTGCTCTGTATGGATTTAAAATCCTGTGAGTCGCTGCAGTGTAACATATCAAAGGCTGTAAAACGGCATCTGTTAGCAGTAGCATGACCTGCTGAGCCAGAGCAAAGCACACAAGTTTATTCAGACTCAGTGTCACAGTTCGGCCGGGCTCGATGCAAAAACAGATGGTGCACTTAGGAGTAGAGGCAACACAGAGAGACAAAGATAGGCCTCTGCAGCAGCCTTGCTCCCAGATTACTTTTTAGAGCGTACTGTAATTATTCTGGGAGAGTCAGCTGAGCTCCACGCTGTTTGTCAGCATCGCCCAGCTTCACGCTCATACACTTCTTCACATTCATGCTGGTAGACAACCAGGGGCTGCTGCTGTCAGCTGCAGAGCTGTCTTATTGGACAAACAGGATGCCACCCTCCTCCATCCTCAGAAGCATGGATTGTTGCTGAGGGGAGAGGTGTTTGCTTTCCAAGCTTGTAGAGTTTTGCCAAACCATCTAGGATTCACACCACTTACACACTAACACATTTGCTTCACTGCTCTCCAGGTTAGTGATTCCCAAACAGCGATACTGGTGCAGCTGCCAACTGATACTTGGAAATATTGTAGTGCAGCTCATGGAATAACACAAAGTAGGTGTTTTTAGTTATTTGACTGATTTCATGTTTTAAAATTTTCCTTCTTATTGTTTTTTATTTGCCATTTATATTCTCTAAAGTAATGGTTTACTGTAATACAGCGGGTGAAAATAAGAGATAAAAAGTTCAAACAGGTTTGTAAATGTCATGCATTTGTTATCTAATGGTGTGCGCAGGAAGCTGCGAAGCTGAAACACTGTGAAAGTGAAAGCAGTAACCTGCATGGTTGAAAAATTAAACCAAGTACCAAAAATTGCATTAAAGTTAATCTAATCTCCACTTGAGCCTCCAAAAAATGATTAAATCCCCATAAACACACATGTTAAACTGACCAACTTTACCCAAGCTAAAATGTTCGTGCCTTTTGTAGCGTTTTTATTTATTTATTTATTTTTTTTATTGGAGTTACTTGACAAATAATTAGGCCTGCTGCGAAGTGCAGCCCAATCAAGTGTGATGTGGTGCTTCAGTTTTGGTGATTGAAATTGTAGCATTTCCTTTGTTTGTAACGTGGCGATGATTTGGAGGCATCTGTGTGTTGCACCGGCGCAGGGTGTTGACCAAGCTTGCCGGCAGTAGCGTAAAACTCAACACTCCACCCTGTTGTCGAAAATGGTCACTTCTGAGTGATGAAAACGATGATGAGGCTCCATAATAAAACAGTGGGTATTGTTGGATTTTCATCTTTTCTATGCAGCCCATGGGAAAATGCAAAAAGCTACTGGATAAATGGTAACAATAGCTAAATGTAACTGATAAATGGTGGAAATACACAGCTGCAATAGAAGCTTCTGTTGCTGTGGTAGTAGTACAAATCCAAATTTCTTCATCTGTGGGGCTTCTTTGGGTCGTCAGCTCACAAAAGACTCTTCCTGATTGCTGTACTGTGTGTTAACTCAGAACCAGGATCACTTGAATATTTAACTGCGGCAGACAGGATGCCAAGAAGCCTTTTTAAAAACGTATTTTCTTCTGTTGCCCCCACACTTCTGGAAGACTGCACCACCTTCCATGCAGCGAACTCAATTAAACTCTGCTACTGACCCATTTCCCTAGCAATGAGCTCAGGGATGTATCTGACAAATGCTAGTTCATGCCTGCATGTGCCCGGAGGATTGTGGCTTCAAGGAACAAAGTTTTGAGATCAAAACTTTGAGGTAAGCGTAATTGCATGCAAATTTTTGACACGCAACAAGCTCAAAGAGACTAGATGAAGCAGACTTTGAGTATTAATAGTCTGTTGTTTTTCTACAAAATATTGCTATGACTCATGTTAAAACTGCAGTTTAATCTCCCAAATCAAACGGTTAATTCCAAAACTCTGCATCTGATTGTGTGATAAAATAATAAATTGCACCAGTGGAATGATTCCTTGTAGAATAAGTCACAGGCTTCAAAGAGATTCTATTAGCAGATGAAGTAGTAAAGATTTTAGGACACGAGTCCATTAAAAGCCATTTCCTTTAAAGAGTTGAGGGGAAGGCTCTATAGTCTTTGGAGTCCAGTTCTACTCCTATCAGCTCCAGCGTGAGGAAAAGAAAGAAAAAAACAGGAGCACTGGGCCACTGGGACCTTCCTGCAAGCATTATCAGCGCTCCTTAACTATTCTAAACTGACATGAATTGCTGTGCCGGCATGATCCCAGCGGACCTTGTTAGCTCCATTTAATGGCAAAATGAGCCAACTTCTAAGTCCTGTGCTGGCACTGGGAGCTATGAATCCTGCCTGCACTGTTGTATTAGATAGTGAATGTAAGAAGATATCACACTAATTACTGAAGGGACACAGGTTTGGGAAGGCTAAATATTTGTACATTTGTTAACACATGGAGCCAATTTGTCAGAGCAATCATAGGAAGAATTTTCCATATAGACACTACAACTATAGCATTAAACACACACTGTAATGATTGTTTCTATGGTGCTTTTACAAGGACTGTCTCAGTGGCATGACCTCTGTCTGACCCTTGACTGCTGAACTGTAATCTATATTCCTGTTTGTTATACAATTCTGGACAGCTATACGTTTGCCATTTTCCTCACATCCATCGGCATCCGTGATTTTAAACAGATGTTGATGCTATCTCAAAGTTTCTCATCTATCTATTTTTAGACTATGTAAATTATAGAATATTCACATATAAAATTGAATTTGGCAAAGATGTTTTAGGTGAAGTAAATTTAAAAAGAAGTCTTGTTTTGAAACCTCAATCTGAGCACTTTGGCCATTGCCATTTTAGCTTTTTGAAATCTTGAACAGTAACATTGATTTCTCATTGACTTCTTCACAATTGAACCTTTAAAGGGAACCAGAAGTGTTGTCCCCTGATGGCCATTGGAAGACTACAGGTTTAAATTTCCATTGGCTTCACTTTTTAGATGGATTCAAAATCTGTCATAAAATCTACGGTCATGATGTTTTCACTTTTTTCAAATCCCATTCCCCTTGTTTTACGTTTTCATGTTGTCCAGCCAAGCAAAATAAACAGAGCAGCTTTTTTTTTTTTTTTTGCTGCTATGAGGTGTTTCGCGGTGCATATCTCTCCAACTTGTCCACATTCCTATACCCTAGTTTGTAGTAGGCATAGAATTAAGAATAAAGTCCTCTGTTTTGAGTTTGAGTCTAAGGGTTTATGAACAGACAGAGAAACCATGAGTTGGCCTGAAGGCAGCAGCAGCAGATTCCCTAAGAGCATTAAAATTCTAAGGAGTTCTTCTTGAAGAAACTTTTTACTTCTAAGACAAAAAAAAAAAAAAAATTCAGAGGTTTTCCCCAAAATGTGGAGAGGTACAGTAAAGAAAAATAGTGAGGAGACCAACAGCATCACCTGGGCAATTGAAGCCCAGAAGATATTACCTTAACAAACTTTAATTATATTGCAAATTGACAAAAAAGTGCACAGATGAGGCAGAAATGCGATATAAAATTAGTCCTAACAGTTTATTTAAGTTAATTCAATGAATCAAATGGGCAGAGGCTGAAGCTGCAAAATATTAAAAACCAAAATTAAATTGCAGATACCAGTGAGGAATTAAAGTACTACTTTATTTAAATTATACTCCAAAATGGCCTTAATAAAAAATCTAAAATCACAGATACTAAAAAAAAAAAATCTAAAACCATTAACCCAACATAAGTTTAGAGAAATTGAGAGAACTAAGCAGAGGCCAAAGAGAGAGTGAATATAGGGCTACGGGTGTCCTGTATAACCAAGTCCTTGATTACACAGTCAGAGCTGAGGCTGCGTTCATCAGCACTAGGAGAGCATTTTCTGCCACAGAAAGTTGGGCAGGTTTGTTCCCGAGACATTTAGAAACAGCAAACCTAATGTGACAGTGAAAAACATTAACATATAAAGAAGTGTTTTTCAAAGCAGCTAATTGATGAATCAAAGCTAAACTGTGATCTTAAATGCAGATAAATAGATGATCTGACAGATGTGACGTCATTAGTCATTTCAGGTTTCATTGAACACTGAAGCTTTGTTTGCTTTTCCAGTATCATCCATCCATCCATCCATCGTTCAATTTAGGGTTGCAGGGGTCTGGACCATATCCCATAAAGCATTGCTTCAACTTTTAAATAAAGACAGAAACCTTTATACCGGCAATGTGTGGTGTGTTACATAGTGGCTAGCTGCAGAGCTTATATAAACACCTTAGCAAAGGAAACTATAGGATTGGGGTAAATTATTCTCAATAAAAGTCCATGCCCAATCGGCAGCGATGAATGGCATCATATGACAGGAAGAAGGCACCAAAAATTGAGCCAAAAGGACATCTGAGATGATCCATACACAGCACAGAGTCATTAGTCATTCATATGTTGCTGTTTGGTGTGGATTAAACTTGTGATCATGGGCTTAATGTCCATACTAAAACCATATTTTCCCTGAAAATCACTTTTCAAAAGTGTTACAAATTTTATTAGTGAACACCTTGAGTTTTAAAAATTGTAGCTTAATGAAGTGCTGCACATGAATAGGGCTAATAAAAAGATGGAGAGGCCCAGAATGACAAGTTAATATGTTTGAAGGGCTGTGTCCATTCAGAGAACAAGAGGAAAGGCACTGCAGCATGTTAAAATGATCCCAAGCACAGGTTGGACCCAGAAACAAGGTTATCATGTCAGTACTTAACAGGTGGATTGTTTAAAAGCAAAGTTTTTAATTCAACTGTTTGCATCTGCTTGACTTGACACGAGAACCACCCTGGTTTAGAGGCTTTACAGTAGCTGCTTGACCTGTTGAACAGTCTAAATTTTCATTTCCAGCTCCATAATTTTTATTCCTTTTCATTCTGGACTCTACTCTGCTTCGCTTAACTCAGATTTAAACAAATCTTTATATATTAAACTGTACCTTGTTGCAGCTTATCATTACAGCCCCTGTCTGAAACCAGCTGTTCTAGCTGTATGCCTGAGATAACCATATTAACATATCCGCTCTCTTTGACATCATCCAGATTCAAGATTAGAAAAACTGTGTGAAACAGGGTGTTTAGATCATTCTGAAGCCTGAGCTTTTGGCTAACAGGGATTACGGGTGCATGCGCTGACCTTATTTCACACTTTAATATGAGCAGCCGACACTGTAACAGTTCACCTTGAAAGAAGAACTATCATCATGTTATCAGCAATTTTAGTCTCTTCTTTTGAACTCAAACCAGACAGTGAAGTCTATTTTAAATAACTAGTGGAGCGAGCTCAGACACGCTGACGTAAGGAGGTAGATGTGGTCATGTTACGTGAGCACTAAAAACCGAATGGAGACGAGATCAGATCAGGGAAAGCAGCTCTGCCACAGACGGCCACAGTTTGGAAATACTAACCGAGTTTATTGAACAGAGTCAGACTGTTGTATTGCTGCAGAGAAAAGTCGTGTGTGTGTGTGTGTGTGTGTGTGTGTGTGTGTGTGTGTGTGTGTGTGTGTGTGTGTGTGTGTGTGTGTGTGTGTGTGCGAAAGAGAG
>VVHJ01032183.1:0-23084 GCA_015107715.1 Tylochromis polylepis
GACGTCTCTGCATTGAATCATATCTGTTATTAATCTCTGTCTCTCCTCCACAGCATGTCTTTATCCTGTTTCCTTCTCTCACCCCAACCGGTCGCAGCAGATGGCCGCCCCTCCCTGAGCCTGGTTCTGCCGGAGGTTTCTTCCTGTTAAAAGGGAGTTTTTCCTTCCCACTGTCGCCAAAGTGCTTGCTCATAGGGGGTCATATGATTGTTGGGTTTTCTCTGTATCTATTATTGTACGATCTACTGTACAAATATTAAGCGCCTTGAGGCGACTATTGTTGTGATTTGGCGCTATATAAATAAAATTGAATTGAATTGAATTGAAAATTTAACAGAAAAAGTAAAACAGGTCTGCTTTAAACACCATAAAACTGAAAAATATCCATCGTGATGCAGAATGAGGTTATTTCCTTTTTTTGGCATTTGTGTTTTTAAAATGACTATGAATGATTTACTAAATATCAAAACAGCTATAAATGACTATTTTTGTAGCTCCAAGATAACTTGTGACTCACACTGTTAGGTGAAAGGTCAAAGGATTAGTCATGGTCAGGTTTAGGCAGAAAAAGAACCTCCTGCTTTGATAATTAATGAATCATTCAAGTAATTTGTAAAACAAATTGTTGAATCTTACCAGCATTTCTCTGTTTTATAGCAGTGGAAGCTGACTATCTGAGTGGGCTGGACAGAACATGGACACTGATCATGTTAGTTTGGGTTGGGAAGACTGCGACTAACTAATCAATAAATTCGCTGTTGGCAACAAATAATAAAATGACGAATGAATAAATGTGTTTGACTAAACAACATTTAGTCAACTAACCAAACTTGGTTAGTTTGTTGAATGAAGCCAGCAGTTTTAAGCACACAATATTTTTTTTATTTTGCACATTGATGATGAGAGATAAGTCCACTGTAGAGGTTGAAGACACCTAATCAGCACATGATGAATGGCTCTGATGGTGTGCAGAAGGAGCAAAGACAATGTGGCCAAATAGCCACTCAAAACATAATCACTGCTTTAGGAACCAGAGACCTGAATCACCTCCAGCGAACAGGTTTACAAATGGATGAATCACTTACTATATATATAGTACCCTAAAACTTTCACTCAGCACATTTCAGCAGCTGTCTTGGATAAGCAGAAGTTATAATTTGCATTTAGAATAACTGTCGCTGTTGTTGGCGTTGTAGCTTGGGGCTATACAGTATGTGTTCGTGACTGGTCCTGCTGTCTCTTGTTTCCTGCAAAACATGTTTAGCTGAAGGGATGTAAGTTGTTTAAAGCACAATATTCAACTGGAAAATCCAGTGTAAACAAAACAAAAAAAGGACTCTATTTGTCTGTTGCATACATGGAAGTCCGAGTCTTTATGTGGGCATTAGTCATTTAAATTAGGCTCTGCTGCTAACAGATGGGCTATGTGTAGTGTACAACAAAATGCTCATTAGATCTAAGCTCTAAGCAGAAACTGGTAACAGTCTCACATGTTTCAAAATGTAATGTCTGATTGTGTCTTTGCTTATATTTCATTTGAGTTAGTTCAAACTATTATTTAGGTCTTATTATTAAGTCCAGGAGTAATTGTTAAATAAGTGACATGAGCTACTTAAATAAAAGATAAGTTAACTTTTAGTGATATGTCCATTTCAGAAATTCAGAATTCTTGTTTTGTACTTCTTATTAAATCAGTCTCTTTCAAAAATGTCTAATCAACTAAATGTGCTACCCACTTCATTAATCAATTTAGGTTCTTGTTCTCACCATAGCAAACTGGCAGGTCAAAACTTGGACTATCCCTTACGCTTGTATGGAGGAACAAATACCACTGTATGGAGAAAAGACATAATTATCATTTTATCATAGTTCAATTAATTTTGAGCTGACTAAGTGGTTTTGGTGTCTTGTACCTTTGCTCCTTTTTCAATATAGGTGTACTCAGAGCTCCGACCTTCAATGGGGTTCAGTGGGCCTTGCCTCTCTATTTGTCATTTGGGTTCGGTGACCTCAGAACCGAATACCATCTTGAACACAGAAGGTCTGTTTTTACCTATCCATATGTCGTTTCTTCTTAAAATAACTACAAAAATACAGAGTTGTGACTAAAATAATACGCAGCTTTCAAACATAACTCCTACACACTAAATGTTGCTTGGTGTCTTAAATACATAAAAGTAAAATGTGTAGTGTAAACCACCTTACTGATGAAAATGATGATGATTATTATAAAATTATTTTGTGAATTAGCAGTGTTAATTAGTAGATTCGTTTGTGATCACATTCTCTCATTCGTTAAGGACTGTCATAATTCAAAGTGACTTTGTGGAGGTCTCCCAAGAACTGCTGATGAACTTACTGGTAATGTTTGGAGTGACCTCTCTGAGACTCTGAACAACACTGTATTTATTCAGAGTACAGTAGTCTGGAAGCTGGCAACTTAGAGACTCAAGAGTCTGAATCACTGTATTAGAACACAGTATCTTGTTTTGATTTTTTGTTGTTTTATTTCATTTTCTTTTCTTTTTTTGTAGCAATAACTGGACTCCAAAAAATTTATGTTAGTCATTGTTTTGAATACGCGTGTTACCCAAGCAGATATTAAAAAATAACAGTGTTCATTTTAGAGTTTCAACAGTTTTCAGTGTAATCAGTCAAATCTGCTTTTCAGATATTGAAATGTACATATTTCCTTTACCACTTCATATTTATTTTAATGTTTGTTGAATATTAACAGCATAGTGTGTTATTGACAGAGGCCAAGAAAATACAGTTGAATTGAAGAAATTTACTTATGCCGTTAAATTTAGCAGTACTTGGTGGACTTGAGGCGATCGGTTGCCCACAGTTCTTTACTTTTTGTGTTACATGTTTTTTGGCTTTCAAAGCTGATCTTTGACTTTTGCTTAATTTAAAGAATTAGTGAAACAGCAGTCTATTGCAGGCCTAACACATGGAGACAGCCAAAACTACATTTACCCTCACACCTTTGTGGTGCCGTAAAGAAGGTGCAGGCAGTGAAGTCTGGACAGGACGAAAGTCTGCATCTAAGTTTTTGTATCGTCAGTGCTGAAAAGTAACTGTTTTGGCTGCATGAATTTGTTGGCGGTTAAGGGTCAAAGTGCAGTAATAAGAACAAGAAATATATATGTATAGTAAAATCTACCTAACGATGCAGTCCTTTTCTGTATCAGAGTACTGTTATTTTAAACATTAAGATGCGGAATGTGCACAGATCTGTCCAAATGAATCGCTGAATTGCACACGCAAAAAAAATTTTTTGTGGTTTTTTCTGCTTTTTAGGGGACACCATCACGGCAGGTAGAAGCAGGTGATGTTTTTTATGGCGTTATCTCATGAAAAAATCGAAAATATCCACTTTGGGTCATCTTTCATTATCCCTGCCAGGATTTCCACTCATTCGATCAAACCAAAATATTCTAACAAAATATTCCCCATGCCTCCTGCTGGGTTTTTTTTCTCTTTTAGCATTTTTGTATTTCTTTGGAGTGCTTCATCAAACATCACTTGCAAGCCTTCGTTATTTTTCTCTGTGACATGGAGCTTGTACTGCATCGCTTGGGATTTTTCTTGCTTCCATATCTTGAAGCAAAAATAATAAGAAAATTGGTTTAATTGCCATTATTTTTTCTTAATTTAATAAAATGAGAAGGGGGGGATTTGCTTCAGTGCAAATTTTTTGTTTTTCTTCTTTTCAAATCAAACCCAGCTCTTTTCCTTGGCAGCCCACACACATCTTTGCTAACCCTATCACCTCAGCCGACAATTAAACACTGACGCAAATAATGAAAACCTTTTATGGTTCGTGTACCGCCTGCTTACTCACACAGCAGCCTGAATACTTTTTTTTAAAAACTCATTTACTGTGGGGGATTAGACCTGTGGAGATTTGGATATTTTGTAAAGCTCAATGTGTTTGTGATTGTGTGTTTGTATTTATTTCCATTAGTGTGGCTTCGTCAACCTCAGACTGAACAGTGTGCTCCTGGCTGTTTTACTAAAATCTATTATTCATGAGGCTTTTAAGAACTTTTGTCACAAAGCGGCATCCACCTCCACCAAATGACTCAGTGATTTAACAGCACTTCTCACACACACTCAGCTATGAAAATAGGGGGAAAAAGCCCCAGTGGAAACCCACCAAAGAAAGCCACATGGGAACTTCTCATCTAGCTGGTGTAAAGCAAGTCAAGGAATTAAAAAAAAAAAAAAATTATACTAAAAGACGCACTGGCAGCTCCTCTCTAAGAAAGTTCTCTTTGACGACTGTAGTTTCCTGTTAGTTATTCCACAGGAATTTACAAGACACCACAAACATTTTGATTTGGAGCTGGGCCGATCTTTTGTGGTTTTGGAGCTTAAAATGACTAATGCTGCACAGAATTTCCTCTTTCTTCAACTAAAGATAAAATGACTATTACAAACATGAGAAATTGTAGTTACGTTTTCATTGATGATCATTGTTGAAGTTTAGTATTAAATCCTGGTAAAATGGGCCAGATAAATAAATTAACATCGGCCACCAAATGAAATATTTCAACTGTATGTTTAACTTAGTGGAATTCTGTAATCAGTCATTTGAATAAAAAAAAACAAAAAACAAAACAATATCAATGCAAACATCAGGAATATACCAAAGTAAATGGAAGTCTGGCCAGCATTTTCCATAATTCACATTCACACAATGATGGAGAATGGGACTAAAATCAGGGGGGGGCACGTCTGAATATTTAACTTCTGATTTACTGGGATTTTCCCACACAAGCATCTCTAAGTTTTACAGAGAACTGTCCAAAAAAATACAAAATATCCACTGAGCCACAGTTTTTTCCTGGGTGAAAATGCATCTCCAAAATGCAACATGCCAAACCTTGAATACGATGGGTCTGAAGACCACACAGGTACCACTCCTTTTGGCTAAGAAATTAAAACTGAGGCTAAAATTCAAACAGACTCATCAAAATTGACAATAGAATATTGGAAAATTGGTGCGATGAATCTCAGTTTCTGTAGCAACATTACAGAAAACTCTGCAGGGTCAGAATTAGGCATAAACAACATGAAAGAATGGATCCATCCTGCCTTGTATAAATGTTTCAGGTTGCTGGTGGTGTGGGGGATATTTACTTGCCACATTTTGGGCCCCTTAGTACCAAGTATTGAGTATATGAGTATTGCTGCTGGTCATGGCCATCCCTTTATGACCACAGGGTATCCATCGTCTGATGGCTGCTTCCAGCAGGATAAGCAAGCAAATCTGAAGCAACTGTGTGATCTATCATGTCATTGTGGACCAAAAGCTCTAAGAGATGTCCCAGCCCCTTATTTTATCTACAAAGAATTGATGCAGTTCTGAAAGAAAAAGGGTGTCCAACCTGATAAAATGTCCAGTGAGTAATTATAGTTATCATTAATTTTCAGAACAAATCTAATGGTAATCTGCTCAGTAGTCCCACTAAAGGTTTAACAAGTATCACCAGTAGATAGCAACTAATATGTTTTTATCTTTTCATTGTCAGATGAATGGAGGTAAGTTAAATCTTCTGTCCATAAATAACTCTTGCTCTTACCTCAGCCTTTAAGTAATTTAAAGATTTAACCTCTATCATTATAGTGGAGGTCACTCTGACCAGCCGCCCTGTCTCTGTCTCCATCGTGCCAAGGAAATCAATGCCACAGCAAATCAATGCAAAACTCCTAAGTCTCCACTTTTAATGATTAAGAGCCCCGTGCACAGTGGAAGCCTAATTGCATAACATTACATTAATAAAGATGAGCATGCCCCAACCCTTTATCATGCAAATGTGTTGTAAAATGCTGATGCATGCTTTAGCTCTCAAAGATAAACTAAGTATTTTTTATTTTATTGAGACACTGGAGTACCACTATATCATCATGGTGGCAGTTTAATTTTGAAAAAAGCTAGTGGATTTATATTGGTTGATTTTTATTGCTTTATCTGAATAATTTATCCCGCCATAGGCACAGCACAGTCTGATGTTATGATGAGCCTTGATGACTGGCCATAATAGGACTGAGATCAAAAAGTATTCAGCTCTTTGCAGCCCCATGGCTTTATGTCATATGTCTGTTTGAGAGGCTTTTGAAATAAGTAGTGCTGCAGGAAGCCAATAATTAGGAAAGCAGGATCATGATTTAAATCAAAACATTTTGGTTAAATTTTATTGCAAAAAACAAATAAACACTGATTTTGCTGATTTAGATAGTAAGACAGAGATAACAGAAAGATATCCTCTTTGATCCCTGTACAGGGAAGCTCATTGCTCATTAAAAACCAGAGATCCCAAAAGAACCAGTGCGAGCACTGAGAGAACAACAGTGCTACCCAATAATACTATTTTGAGAAAAAAAGTCAAAATATGGAGATTACAGTTGTTGTTTCAAGACAAACTGCCACGGTTGCTGTACCCTCTGAGTTAGTGAAATCGTACTTCAGAATCTGTTTTAGTAACAAGGAAGGAAATGATTTCCTTTTTTAGCGCATAAACACAGTGTGGTGATAATTATAAGGACGTTGAAAAGATGGTGCAGAAAGCTGCATCTGGTCAGATGAAAAAGCACACAAATGTGGAGAAGGAAATGAAGGAAATGGATTGTAGTGGACAGATGCAAGGTTATCGATGGTTACAAGCTCGTGCAATAAAGAGGATGTATGTTGTGTTACAAGATGGCTCGTCAATTTGTTTTACTAACTCATCTAAACAAGGTATTTTGTAGGGGGTATAGCAGCCGTGGCAGTTTGTCTTGAATCATCTCCTCATTTCAACTTTTTTCTCAAAATATACTTTCGACTTTATTCTCAAAATGATCAACAATATTTTTTTTCTTAATGTGGCCCCACTACTCCTTTGTAGTTTCCAACCATTTATTATTATTAAAAGTAATTATAATAATTATAACTGTTGTTCACTATTGTCATCATCTCTGCAACTGATGATCAGCTGATGACCAGTCACACTCTGGTTTGACTGATCATCTCAGCATCACCATGTTGCGCATGTGTCATGAGGACACTTTTCCCGGTCTTCTCTGAATCACCATTCATATCCAGTAAACACACACACACACACAGAGAGAGAGAAGAGAGAGGAGGGGTTTTCTAATCTGCATCGAATCAATACATTGATCCAAAAAGGTTAATTAATTACGAGCCATAATGCTGACAAAGCTAGCCTGCCACTGAACTGTATGCATAAGTCGAAATTCATTTCTTTAGACCTTATACGAGGAAACGAGGTATAACAAAAGGCGAGGCTGGTATCCGAAACAGAAAACAAGGCAAGGCGAGTTGGGGAAAAACAAAACTTAAACCTAAACTGGGATAAACTAAACGCAACATGAAAACTATGACACGAAACATGAGGTGAATGTGAACAGGCGCACGCAAAAACTATGACCAGAAACATGAACATGAACCTGGACCGAAGCATGAAAACAATCCTGAGACTTGCAGTGACATGACAACCTGACACTGAACAGAGGGAGAACTTAAATAGACAGAAGGGGAATGAGGGACGGGGAAACACCTGGGGAAACACAGCTGACACAAATGAACCTGAACGTCACAGGGGAAGACAAACTAAACACACTGGACATGGAAACACAAGACTTTCAAAATAAAACAGGAAACCTGGAGAGACGTAGATATGATAACACATGCTTGACAACATGGACACGCAGACATGAAACACAAGACAGACCGGGGAGACAAGGAACACAAGGAGAGACACATGAGAACAGATAAGGGAGACGCAAGCACGAGCATAACTAAAAGTAAAACACAGAGGACAAGACAGACTACACAGAGGACAGAAAAAGACTCATAAATAAGGAGACATAGAAGAAACGTAAACTAGACTAAAACTCAACTAAGATAAATACTAGAACTTAACATTATCTCAATATATAACGAGCAGTCAAAATACAACATAACTCAAAAAGGCTGGGTAACAGACCCAGCCCCCTGACATATAAATACTCTCTCTCTCATATATATATATATATATATATGTGTGTGTGTGTGTGTGTGTGTGTGTGTGTGTGTGCAATTTAAAACAGTCATATATGAGGCATATATACACACTGATGATTGTGTTATAGGTTATGGTAGTTAGGATAGGTTAATAGTCACAGGGTGTATTTTTTCTGTATGAAGTACTTTCACTTTTACATGTATTTATTCTTTTTTGTTTTCAAATTTAACATGTAAGTATTTTTCAAGCATGGTATTCATACTTTTAGTCAAGTCAATGAACTAAATGAATCACAGCCATAAAGCAGCAACCTTCCATGAGCTACAGCTGTGCCCTGCTTTGTTCTCAGAGTGGGAGCTTCTTATGTGGATCCTTGCCATGTGCCATAATGTAATTATCACGCTTGTGACAAAGAAAATCATGCCTTGTCAGCTCAAGTAGCCAAAAGCTGTCTATACATGGCTGCTGCAAGCTCATGCGTGTCCATATCAGTCAAATCAATTACTGAGCTTTCACTTACACAAAGAATGAATGATGAGATGTTTTTAAACACATAAAGCGAGGACTACAAGGAACCAACACTTCTCTGGTAAAAAAAAATAAAAATTAATAACTAAAAATAATTTTAAGGGCAGTACTAAATTAAAAGTTTTCACGTGAGGAAAAAGATCCTTTCAGTAAGGTGAGCAGGTGTTGCGGATCAGATAGTCTGACTCAAACTGATCACCAAGGAACCAGAAAAACCTCCGTTCTCACCCCCGCTGAAGCTCCTGTTGACTCTGCAAGTGTGTTCATGTGTGTGTAACAGAGATCAGTGCAGAGTTAATGCAGGCTGTTCTGTTGCCCCCTTCTGATACAACACAGCATGAAAATCACTAAACCACATAAGCCTCTTGTGTCCTGAAGTGATTGAGAGACAAACACACACCACACACATACACAAAAAACCTTTTTGCAATTGCATGATCATCATGCATGAAGACCAGATAATATGGCTTAAAGTGGTTTTCCAATTTTCTTGAAAGATGTAACTGATATTATACTTTTACTTCCCCTTTACTTTCCCCTAAAATTTGCCCCATTTGAGTAACCACTGATCAGTCAAATAGATTCTAATTATTTTACAGTTAGTTCAAATCATTTCTAGGGTCACAGGAGTCTCTGTAAGATGACCAGATGACTTAATGACTGACTGATACAGACTGGCCGTTAACAGATATCCATCTCCTGTATTTGTCACTAGACATTTACATTTTCTCTTTAAGGCAAACAGCACATTATCTTCCATTGCGTTATTTATATGATCCATGTAGTCCTGTGGAAAACACTGAGTGGTCCATTACACAGTAATAGTTTGTGGCTCTGCGTGGTATAAATGAGATCTCAGTGTGTCCTGGAGCCATGGAAACAAGATAAAACTGGTAGAAACCTTAGTAATAATGGGGATGAGAGCTTATGTGTTTCAGTGTGTGTGCCCATGTGAAATCCTACTGCTCAGCCCTGCAATTAGCTGCTGTGTGTGCGCGTGCGTGTATGTGTGAAAGTAATGCCTAGACATGCTGTTAACACTTTGTCTGTTGCCATAACAACTACACCAGGCTCAGTGTTAGCGAGCTGGCTCACTGACTGACTGGAAGGCTGTTGGCTGGTAAACAAACTTCAGGACTGATCGTCTGATCTGGAGGCGAGGTCACTGATTGACGGCCTGATGTACTGACTGATGACTGGACAGGCTGCTTGCAACGTTTAGTACAAGGTTTCGAAATAAATCATAAAAGTTACTACCAAAAAGTTACTCTTCCTGAACAAAGGCAACTTTCTGAATATGCATGAGATAGAGACACTAGCATTTTTTTTCTTCTAATATGCTGTGAAATAATCTCAGTACTCTAGTGAAGTGGCTGGGGGTCGAGCAAAAGAAAATATCAGCAGAACTTTAAAAAAACAAAAACAAACAAAAACCTATATTTCAACAGTGATGTCCATGGAGAAAAGGAGAGTGGCTGACCGTTGTGGTAGAATGCCTTTTATTTATATGAGCTTTTTAATCCTGACACCAAGTGGTGAGAATTTTAAATTGCATTTTAGTGATGCAGCAAAAACATAAAATTCGCGTGAGAAATATCGCCTTGGGGGGAAAAAAATAATAATAATACTACTAATAATATATCAATAAAAATAGAAAAAAGAGGGTAATCTTTCAATATAAGATGAGAACAGGCTGGTTTATGCAAATTCCCACAGAAATGCACAAATTCTCATGTACAGCATAATAATTTACATGGGCACGTTTAATACCCTGAAAGAGAAAGAGATAAAAAGCAAACTTAATACTGTTTTCACCTTACATTTTTTTACTCAGTCTTAAGAAAATGTATTTATTCATTAAGTTGTGGAATAAATGGGTCAAATATGTCAAACCTTAAGTCTTAAGTGAATATTTCCCCTCTCCTCTAGCAAGTTCTACTGGTCTTTCCCCCCCTTATAGCTCTTTACAAACTCTCTCTCATATTTTTTAAAGTAACTAGCCATCAAGAAGATAAAAGGAGATTTGTAAAATAAATACAAAAATACATTACATATGTCAAAAAATCAGAAAATACGCCATACTTAGCTTTCTTAAGATTATAAACAATCAAAGAAAAGATGTAAAATAAAAACCTTATTAATTACTGAAACCAATTTAAATACACGTTTGTTTGTTTTTATTGGATAAATGTTCTATAAAGTAGATCAAGCGGAACTGTTGTTTACTGGATGGTAGGACTCTCCGTGGATGTGACACACTCGCCTCGTCCTGTCCAATAAGAAGAGGCAGCTTCTCCACGTAATTCCGCACATGTGACGAACTGTCATGGTAGCCTCCTCGCTCATATCCCAACTGTAAAGACAAACTGAGCGCGGATATTTTGTTGTTTGCTGGTTAAATATGAAGTATTTGCTCCGGCTGGGGCGCTCGTTCGCCCGCCTTCATGTCCGGTTATGTCACCAGAGTGTTTACAGCCGCCATACCAACGCATGCAGAGTGGGAGTGGACCTCGGAGAGAAGTGAGTGGACTTTCCCAGCTTCCATTCTCTTCCATGAACTGTGAAATAAAGCTAACGGAGATGGTTTCTCTACCTGCTGTCACAGTGCTTTCAGTGTCCTCACTTTCACTCGTGTGGTTTCTTAACAAGAGCAAGAACAGAGAGCTGCGGATACAAGAATGCATCAAACATGTAGCTGGCTCCTCGTGGACTGACAGCGATGCAGTGTCACTGACGGTTTCATATCTTGTGTTCTTGCTGTTTTTGTAGGAAACTTGAAATCTCTTCAGGGAGGTTTGCCAGATTTGCTGATGGATCTGCTGTAGTACAGGTACAAAAGTGTTTTTTGATTTGTCTTTTCCCTTTCTTTTTGCTTCTTTGTGTATTGTTTCTATTTCTGCTTGTGTTTACTGCATATGCTCCTTCTGTTGTGGTAAGTCATTATATAGCAGACATAACTTTGTTGTCAAAAGATCTTTATTACAGAATAGTAAAGCGTTAGCCATCAGCATGCATGCACTTTTGTACAGGAATCCCACCAAGAAAAAATCCTCACAACTGGTAGCAGCCAGTCTGTTAGTTTGGCTTTATGTCCTGTATCCACTGGTTTCCCCCAAACCCCTTTAACCCAGGACGTGTCAGCACAGCACAATGGCACAGCTTTTTAAATTCAGGGAAAGAGGGAGAGAAAGATGAAGGTGGCATGTTCAATTTTGGTATTGAGTCCAAAAGCTATTCTATATACTGTAGCAACAAAATAACAAAAGCAACAAGTTCAATCTGCTACAATTTCCTATGATTTTTGCCAGAAAGACATGAATCAGCTGGGAAGGATTGTCTGCATGTTGAGAACTTTTTAAAACACATAGAAAACACATGTTATAATGCAGAACCTATACTGAGGCTCATATTGCTCATGTTCATATGTTAAACTTGTAATTCACCTCTGTGGCTGCTTATTAAAATAGAGCACAGATGATTTGTGAATTAAAAAAAAAAAAAGTTGTTCTTTGGGTTTAAATGGAGACCTCTCCCACTTTTTTCTTTTCCTGTAGCTGGGAGACACCTCTGTGATGGTGACCGCTGTGAGCAAAACCAAACCCTCTCCGTCTCAGTTCATGCCGCTTGTGGTACGTCTCCATGTTTTGTTACAACCATGTTCTAAGTGGATTTGACCTTTTGAATCCTCAATGTTAGGAGCTATCTCTTGGGGTTCTTTTGATTTAATATCCTCTTTAACTGACAGGTGGACTACAGACAGAAAGCTGCAGCTGCTGGTCGGATTCCCACCAACTACCTGAGGCGAGAGCTGGGCACCACCGACAATGAGATCCTCACCAGCAGACTTATTGGTGAGTTAATAAGATATGTGTTGTGATTATGGTGTGTATAACATTGTAGTGGAGGTTCGGTTACCTTTTAGTGTGTTTAATTGGAGTGACCTGACTAACCTTCCTGTTTGTGTTGCTCAGATCGATCGATTAGACCGCTTTTCCCTCCTGGTTATTTCTATGACACTCAGGTAAGTTAAGTTTTAAAGAGTTTTCACTATTATGTGACGATTGTGTTGTTTTCTTGCACAAAGGTGATATTCCTCCCATTCTGTCTTAATGTTTGTTCACTCCTGAAGATCCTCTGTAACCTCCTAGCAGTCGATGGTTTCAATGATCCAGATGTGCTGGCTATTAATGCAGGTGAGGTAAATCTCAGCTACAGAGATTTTTTTTGTTTTTTTTTGTTTGTTTGTTTGTTTTATATCCTCAGAGCCCTAAAGCATTATATTCTTCCATTAAAGCGTCTGCTGCCCTGGCCCTGTCTGACATCCCCTGGCACGGACCAGTGGGTGAGATATATGCATATTATTTTATTGATCTTAAATGGTGGTTCTTACTTCACTTTCAGTTCCTGGGACATTATTGTTATTATTGTTTAACTCCAGCTTGGAGCTACTGATGTTATTGTGTGCGTGTGTGCAGGTGCTGTGCGTGTGGGTATGGTAAATGGAGAGTTGCTAGTCAACCCCACAAGGGCAGAGATGGCTTCTAGCAGTCTTAACCTGATAGTGTCCGGAGCTCCCAGCAGTCAAGTGGGTAAGTTAATAATCAGTATGTGATAACCAGCAGAATATCTAATGTTTACAGCGGCATGTAGTTAAGCTGCTTCAAACTCTGGATAAATCAAAATGAGTTAAAATGTAATAAAACCTGTTCATGAGCACACAGTCAGACGCTTTGGAGTCACTTTCCTGAGGAGATGGCGCTTGCAGAATCATTGACTTCCTTTATTTATAGACTTACCTTTATGTAAATTGTCTTTTTACTGTGTTTTATTGCTATTCCTTTATGGGAATTTTATTTATAATATTATAATTTATTGTGTTTTTAAATTTGGCAATTTCTACTAAACTTTAGCTTGGATTCATTTATCTTTTTGTGGCCTAAATGTGTGGCTTTCTGTAATAATTCGGTTTCTGAGAATCCTAAATTTTCCCGACTCCTACTTTCCTTGCCTGTCTTAGACAACATCAGATAGCTCATGTTTCTCTGTGTCTGCCAGTGATGATTGAGGCGTCAGCTGAAAACGTGCTGCAGCAGGACTTCTGCCATGCTGTGAAGGTGGGAGTCAAACACACCCAGCAAATCATACATGCCATCCAGCAGCTGGCACGAGAGCAGAAGGTGACTAAGCGCACCCCGGTCAAGATGTTTTCAGCCCCGACTGACATGGTGGAACATGTTCGGAAGTAAGAACACAGCTCAGACTGAGAAAGATGAAGGGAAAGAATTAAGCAGTGTATTTTGAAATGTTTTGATAAATGATAAAACAAAGTAATCTAGAGGTCAGGGTAATGATTTCATTTGAAGGTCGGAGAACATGATGGGCCAAAAATAAGACAGAAATAGGATTTATATTGTTCTAGCTCTCAGAAGTTTTTCCTTTTCCTGCTGCAGGTTAGCTTCTGAGAGGATCTACGCTGTTTTTACCGATTGTACTCGTGACAAGGTAAAACCTACCATCTTTATTCAGCTTTCTGCTTCAGTTTATGTGTTAGAGAAGTTTACCTAAATAACAGTAATAATCTCATTTTAATCTTCTTAGATTTCAAGAGATGAAGCAATCAACAAAGTTCGGCTAGAAACTGAAGAGGAACTAAAAGGTATAATGTCTTCAAAGTTATGTTTCAGATGTTGCTGTTTTGTTCAAACACTGTTAATTGATGTCCTCAATTCATAGAACAATTCCCTCAGGCCGAGCCTTTTGAAGTCATTGAATCCTTTAACACTGTGAGCAAAGAAATCTTCCGAAATCTAGTGCTCAATGAGTACAGGAGGTAAGCACTCTCTGTTGTGGGTGTATATTATAATGTCACATCATCTGGGTGTGTAAATTATGGAAACGCTGTGTTTTCGATCTTGTGTTTTTAGGTGTGATGGAAGAGAGCTGACTGGTTTAAGAAACATTTCATGTGATGTAGATCTATTTAAGCCGCTGCATGGCTCAGCTCTGTTTCAAAGAGGACAAACACAGGTATGCTAAAGCACAAAGAGCCAACAGAAGTCATAGTTCATTTGGAAAATAAGTTTTTGTTTGAAGGGATTGAAGATGTTTGTTGCTGTTTCTACAGTTTTGAAAGCAAAAATATTGCGGGTTTGAAAATGAATACAACAACAGGAAGGAGAGCGCTGAAACAGTAGTCAAGATATGTGGCTTTAATGACTGTTACATAGGGGTTTTTCCTGTCTCAGAGTAGGCCTGTTTGGTACACACTTAAGCATGATGAGTTTACATAAAGTAGCATCTATGAGTCTGTGTTACCAGTGTACCATTCTGTGTTTAAAAATTCCTCTAAACTGGAAAAAGTAGGAGATTACCAGTAACAAACTCCTTCTTCTCTGCTCCCTGTAGGTGCTGTGCAGCATCACATTTGATTCCCTGGAATCCAGCATCAAAACAGATATTATCACTACAGCTTTAAGGTAAAACAACCAGAACTCACATCCCAAAAAGTTGATTCTGGAAGTATCTGGAAGCAGAGTTTTTAGTGGGAGAAACATTTCGTTACTCATCTAAGTGACTTCCTCAGTCACTTGCAGACCCCTGCAGGTTTGCCCTGAGTTCCCGAGACTGAAGAAGTCACCTGGATCAGTGACTAAACATTTCTCCCACTGAAAACGCTACGTCCAGATAAACAGAATCAACTTTTTGGGATTTCCTTACCTGGATGATTGAGCATGCATCAAGAAACCAGAACACGTAGAACCATACAATCAGTGTTTTTTCAGTGCATATTTGTCATTATTACTGTTAAAGTGTTCATATTAGTCAAAAGACTCATTTTCAGCTTTTTTCCCTTGATCAGATGATAAGTTAGTCACGTAAACAAGAGTCAAATAAACAGTATATGAAAGTGGAACGTGAGAAATGCTGTCTGCACGCTGTGTAGGAGAGTTCCCATGGTTGTTATCAGATTACATTTCAGCACTCCCATGTCATATATGAATACCATGAACTCGGAGCAGTGATGTGTGGTAATCCCAGCCTAAATCATCAGAATCAGAATACTTTATTAATCCCTAAGGAAATCACGTGTGTCATGCTCAGACTCGAGCATGACCATAACTGGATCACTTGTGGCCCATGCTGATACTGTTTATCATGGATTTTTAAAAAACGGGTATCACTATATCGCCTCATATACTTTAACATACTGCATATATCTGTATATATAATGTAGTATTGAAAAGGATCATTGTTCAGTTACTTTCAAGGAATGTATTTCACAAGCTAGTTATCAATTGTGAAGATACTGCCACAATCTACCAACATCTGTACTCCTGTGATGCATGTTTTGTTTAACTCCTCATTTCTTTTTGCAGTGGCATCAAAGACAAAAACTTCATGCTTCATTATGAAGTAAGAAAAATCATTTTTGTTAAGTCACATAGTTTATCAGATATCAAATGTAATTGTTTTAGTTTTCAAATGGAGCTTTAATGTCAACTTTCCCTTTCTTTTAGTTTCCCCCATATGCAACCAATGAGACTGGAAAGATGGGAGGCCTCAACAGGAGAGAGCTTGGACATGGTTTGTTTGATCTTTTTCATCTTCTGTTTGTATTCAGAGTCTACTAATCCCTCATTTCCATCAAGAACCTTTTGTGCATTGTTTGTGTTTTTGCAGGAGCTCTGGCTGAGAAGGCTCTGAGACCAGTCATTCCTAAAGACTTCCCTTTCACCATCAGGGTCACTGCTGAGGTGTTAGAGTCGAATGGTGAGTGTGGGGCAGCAATTTTGTAAGATGTAAAATAAAAACGGTCACAAATACAAATGTGTCCATTGCCCTTATTTTGCTACATATTTCCATCTCTGCATTTTCTCTCAGGATCCTCCTCTATGGCTTCAGCGTGTGGAGGCAGCCTCGCTCTTATGGATGCAGGTACTGTTCAGACTTTTTAGTTATCCAGCAAAAATCCAGCTGTAGTTTTTAAATCGCTCACTGGACCTTAGACGTGCAGACAGCAAACATCAACTTTTCTTTCAAAGTGAAATAAATTTGGATGAAATCTGTCTGGATAGGATGTGATTCTTTTTGCTTCTGTGCTGCTAGTCAGATAATATGTCATATAATCATGTTTAACTAGTGTATCTAAATCTGTGTTGCCAGGTGTGCCCATCTCTTCTGCTGTGGCAGGTGTAGCCATTGGTCTCATCTCCAAGGCTAACCCAGAGAAACCTGCTGAGATAGAAGACTACAGACTTTTAACAGATATTCTGGTATGTCCAGTACAGTCGTTGCTTGTTTGTGATCAGTTATTATCACTAACAAGTTGAAGAAAGATTATAGTTGAATGCTCAAAATGTTATAACAGGTGTTCCTGAGTGTGACAGATGTTGAATATGAGCTCATAACTGTTTCGTAAACAGGGAATAGAGGATTACCTGGGAGATATGGACTTCAAACTGGCGGGAACAAACAAGGGTATCACTGCTTTACAGGTACTGAGTGACTCATGAGTGTCTAAAAAAGATCTTTTTAGAAGGAAAATTAAATAAAGATAACTGAAGGGACATCACTTTTTCATAGAAATGTTTCACTTTTTGGTGTTTTACTATAAACTGTACTTGATGTGTAAAATATTAAAGAAGAGACCAGTATAGATTTAGAGCTTTATTTTATTATCTTATTTATTATAAGACAATTCTAATCTGTCGCTATAACGGCAAGTTAAGCAGGATTCTTCTTAGTGAAAACATTGTTCTGCTTAAAGGACTGTGTGGTGGACACAAGCGAAACATAAATAGTCTTTCTGCTAAAGATGAATTGTAGTAACAATAAACTACTACAAATAATAATAATAATGGCTTCTAATTTTTCTTTATTTTACCTCCAGGCTGATGTGAAGATTCCTGGGTTGCCTCTGAAGGTGGTCATGGAGGCAATCCAACAGGCCACAGGTAGGCCCAAAACTGAAACATATACTTTTTATTAAAATTTAATTTGCATGGTTGTTTTGTATCATTTGCTTTACTATTGTTGTGTTTCAGTGGCAAAGAGGGAAATCTTGGGCATTATGAACAAATGCATAGCAAAACCCAGAGAGAGCAGGAAGGAGAATGGACCAGTTGTTGGTAGGGTGTGTGTGTGTGTGTGTGAGAAATTTTTTTTTTTTTTTTTTTTAATATCATCTGTTCCAATATGTGATGTTTTCTGTCTTCAGAAAATGTGCGGGTACCTGTCTCAAGACGAGCTCGCTTTGTTGGCCCTGGAGGCTATAACCTCCGCAGGCTTCAAGCTCAAACAGGTAAGTACTGTATAAGTAATAGAGTCTAAAGAAAGGCAACTTGGAATGTGATGGTGACGTGATGCTAATCCAGCAGCGTACAGATTAGTTTTTTCATAATAGAAACTGTTGTGCAGAATATAAAAACGTCACCACATTTTCTTCTTTGTCTTCAGGTGTGACAATAAGTCAGGTAGACGAGGAGACTTTTTCCGTGTTTGCTCCAACACCAGGAGCCATGAACGAAGCCCAACATTTCATCAGCGAGATCTGCAAAGATGATGTGAGTCTCCCCCACTTGTAATTACCTTTATAACAGCAGTCTGTCTTTATTCAGAGCCTTTCAAAACTTGTGTTACAATGTGCTCTACACAGAACCCGAAACAAAAGAAAGAGCAATATAGTATAAAGCTTAAGTTAGATAGCATCTAAAGAAAGAAATAAGAGAAATAACGCTGATCAATACACTTAAATAAAAGCAGGAAGGGTCTCAGAGTGCCCTAATAAAACAAGGAAAGAGGTTTTTTATTTATATATGTGTGTGTGTGTGTGTGTGTGTGTGTGTTTCTTCACACCCTTCTATGCACATTTATAAACTCAATTGCTGTTTTATATCACAATGCAAACATTACCTGCATAAACAAATCAAAACATTAACAACAGGTGCTTACACATATTACACATTATTCATACTGTATGTAGGTGAAAATGGGTGTATTTCTTTGTTTTGCAGCAAGAACAGCAGCTGGAGTTTGGTGCTATCTACACTGCCACCATCACAGAAATAAGGTAAACTAAAACAATGCATTATTTACCAACAAACACTGTTTGTTTACAGTTATTTCCCCACACTTGGAAACTGATTGATGTATAAATAAGACCTTATAGCCTTCATACAGCTCATCTGTTCTTCTTCTCCTCTTCTTTAGGGACATTGGCGTGATGGTGAAACTTTATCCCAACATGACTCCTGTCCTGCTGCACAACTCACAGCTGGACCACAAACGGGTTTGTGAATTTGTCTGCGTAAACGGTTTTCCTTTTGAGTCTGTGTTTGGTGGTAGAATTTCTAGTTAAGTCACTTCTTTTATTTTCCTTTTAGATCAAACATCCAAGTGCTTTGGGTTTAGAGGTGGGACAGGAGATACAGGTGCGTCTCAGTTACTGCAGACAAGGCATTGTGTATTTCATTCTGGGATTCTTATATCTAAATTGTGCTCTGCTAACAGGTCAAGTATTTTGGACGGGACCCAACAGATGGCAGAATGAGGCTTTCGCGGAAGGTGCTCCAGTCTACTGCTGCAAGCATCGTAAAGAGACTGAATGACAAACAGAGCATCTCCATGGGTTCAAGCGACGTGCACACGACCAGTACAGATTTGTGACACTTCCCCATGACTGCCTAACTTCTGGCTTTTCTGTCAGAGTAGACTTGGACTGAGTCAGCTTTCCCTTTTCAAACAACAGATCTTGTTATGAACTATACATAAAGGTGGTTACTCCGCTGCTGAGAGTATGGATGTGGCTAAAATGCTGCTGACATCATGCCTCGGAGAATTTGCACAAACAGAGACGGATAACAAAGACAAGGAGGCAAACATTTTCAAAAATATAAGTGTCTACCCATTTTCATACTCTGTTGTCTGACTACGTCAAGGAGTTAGTGATAAGATTTTTCTTTCATTACACAACAACAGTGCTTCTGTCATTCACATGTTGCCTCTTGAGGCATATTTGGTATCTGCTGTAGCAGTGTGTCCACTAAACTGCAAGAAAAGAAAGGCAATGGGTGATGTGTAAGAGAGAGGTGTTTTCTTAATCTTTATATGGTGTCACATTTATATTATATGTGAGTAACTAATATGTAAATAAAAACCCAGCCACAGGTGGGCCACATGCCAGTGTACTCCTAGTGCTGTTACCAACCATGGATAAATGGGTCAGGAAGGGGATCCGATGTAAAATCTTCAAATTAAATATGTGGATCATCAAGAATCAACGACTGCCACTGGTGCTGTTGACCAGCAGGGTGCTGGTGGAAACTGCTGTGCAAAGACAAAGGAAGAGGAAAGAGGGAGGCAGCAGGAGAGAAGGAAAGGTAGGTGTGTGTAAATGAGAGTTGGGACTTTCTGTGTCGGGATTATGGAGCTGCCAGAAAGGAGGAAAAGAGAAGCTTCGTTGATGTAGAGAAGGAGGGCATGCACAGAGCTCGTGTGGCAGAGGAGGATGGAAGGGATAGGGTGAGGTGGAGGCAGATGATCCACTATGGCAGCAACTAAAAGGAGTAGCAGTATGGAGACGTAATATGTAAATAAAGTCATTAATGATTGCTTTATTCATGTCTTTAAGTCAAAAAACACCTTCCAGCCATGCCAGAATGTACCAAGTGCATGCATGTAAAATTTTCTTCATAAAATGCTGATTTAATTGCACATTTCAGTGGCCACATGCAGACACATAAGTACTGCATCTGGGTGGTTTTAAAAAAGACAGTTGCTTCACAATAGGAAAGGTTCATCCAGTAGGCCCTTAAAAGAAACTGGATGGTGGAGTAATATTTCCTGTGCTCATGAGACGATAACAGGAGAGCCGTAAAATTTCAAAATTCATTTAAAACAGTTTATTGCATAATATCGGACAGGGAAAGATCTAATGACCTTTTGGAGGCTTACAGAAGAATTAAGTGTTTCTCTGTTCAGCCTGGGCAAATTAAAATCTGTTTGTTCTGTTACTTAATCTAAAACTCTTAGTCCTAATGTGTAGGGTTGCATCAGGAAGAGCCTACAGATCTGGAGAGAGGAGGAATGACAGTCAGTAGAAGCAAGTCAGAATACATGTGTAGGAGTTTAAATACCTGGGGGCTACCGTCCAAAACAACGGACAGTGCACAAGACAGTGTAGGGAGGGTGGAGTGACTGTCGAGGTAATTTGTGGCAAAAAGAGAGAAACGAGTGAAAGGGAAAGTTTATAAGATGGTAGTGAGATCTGCTATGATGTATGGTTAGAAGATGGTGGTCAAACAAACAGACAGGAAGTCAAGCTGGAAGTCGCAGAGTTGAAGATGCTCAGATTTTCATTGGGAGTGACCAGAATGGACAGGATTAGAAAATGAGTATATCAGAGGGACAATTCAGGTTGAATGGTTTGATGACAAAGTTTGAGGGGCAAGGCTGAGAGTGGGGATAGTGGATATATTGGACAAAGGATGTTGAAGATGGAGCTGCCAGACAGGAGGACAAGAGGAAGACCTCTGAGAAGATTCATGGATGTAGTAAAGGATGACATGCAGAGGAAGGTTGGTGTGACAGAGGAGGATGCTAAGGATAGACTGTGATGGAGGCAGATGATTCTCTGTGGCTCACCTTTCTTTGCAGAATGGTTTTAAATCAGTCATGCTGGGAAGTTTTTGAACATGAACGGCCTGTTTAAGGTTATGCGTCTAATTTAAGTCCCAACTTTGAATAGACCAATCCAAAACCTTTTGTTTTTGTTTGTTTGTTTTTGAGACATTCAGAGGTGGAGTTTTGGATCATTGTCTTGCAGCATAACCCAAGTCTGCTAAAAATTTCAGATGGCTGGACATTTTCCTTTGTGATTTTCTGGTAGAGCACAGATTTCACGGTTCCATCAGCTGCGTTTTCCAAGTCATAAAGCAGCAAACCAGCCCCAGACCATCACACTACCGTCACCATCTTTGACTGTTGCTTTGATATTCTTTTAATGAGATGTTAGTTTTACTTACCAAAAAGTTCATCGTTTGTCTCATTAGTCTAAGGAATATTTTCCTAAAAGTCTAGGAATTTATGCCAAAAAACATTAAGATTTCATTTTTTTTCTCTCTCTCTCTCTCTGTAGATCATGGCACGATGTGTTGCTTTTTCCAAGACAAATTCCTCGTTTGTGTAAAAAACAAAAAAACAAAAAACAAAACAAAACAAACTTGGCAGTTATGATTGTGATTAGTCAACGTGAAAAACTGTTTAATTTTCTGCTTTAAGTAAGAGTATCTGCTTCCTCTATGAATTAAACAAGCTGAACCAAATCACATCTGTATATCATGCCAACATCTGCAAACGGCTGTGGCTGCTATTATCTTTCTCCACCGTGGGGACGCGGTGAGCTGGAGGAGCCGCAGTTCTGCCATTGGACGATGCCGCCCGGGGGAGGAGACCCCGCGGCAGTTAGCGCTTGATTGACGTAGAAAAAGAAAAAGAACACAAGATCGGATTACAAGATGGCGGTCTGTGGACGTTAGCAAGAAGGCCGTTAGAGTTGTTGTGTTCTCTCTGAATTTTACAGTTATAATTAGGCCCCTTATTAAGTAGATTCACGTCGTAATATGTTCATGAAATACCTACTAATATATTTTGCGGCTATTGGGAACTAAATTTAAACATGCATGTTTTATAACATGCGGTTGGAAACAAAGTTAACAGGTCGAGGAAAACACTAGACGGGTGAGGTGATAGCTTGTTAGCAGTAAGCTAGCCTGCTAGCTCCGACTCGTTTAAACCATGTCGGACACTCGGCGGCGAGTGAAGGTATATACGCTGAATGAAGATCGGCAATGGGATGATCGGGGTACCGGGCACGTTTCTTCTACATTTGTCGAACGATTGAGGGGGATATCGTTATTAGTTCGGGCTGAATCGGACGGTAAGTTCCCTCTTAGCATAGCTGTTACGGTGGTTGGCATGCTAACTCCTGGTTGTTCGGAGAGAGCGCTTCGATTTCCCACAGTGGGCACCAGATTACCTTATTAGACTTTTTTTTTCTACATGTGGGGCAGCGTTCGGCGTCATACTGCTTGAACGGTTAATATTAGGCACGTCTCTCATAAAGGGCAAATATTTATTGAATAGCTGTAGCTAGCATGCTCATTAGTTTGGTCCGACGGGATCTCGGTAGCATGGTGCCCCTGAAAGTCTGAACGTATAAACTTGTTATTGCTCTTTGTGGTTCATGTATGTGAAAAAGAAAGTACATAACGTTTTTACAGTAGAACATAAGGTCTGCTGTAGTTAGTTTAAGCATTTTAGTTTAATTCGATTTTTAAAGAGTATTTGCATAGCCATAACTGTTTATTCCTAGGCAGAATAACAAACCTTGTCGCTAAAGAACTGGCTTGAATATTTAGTCACCTATATCTCTGTGGTTTAGGATCACTGCTATTGGAATCGAAGATAAGTCCAAATACCGCATATCAGAAACAACAGGTAAGTTTTTATTATTACCTGAGTCTGGCTCAGCCACAGATCGCA
>VVHJ01032183.1:23319-37417 GCA_015107715.1 Tylochromis polylepis
AAGTAAGTAACTGAAAGGAATTTTCCCATCCTCCTTTAATAATGAGCTGCTATCATTGTTGAAACATTTAACTAATTCAAAGCGGGACTCTTTTATACCAAGGTGCCAGCAGCAGCATAGTAACACAGTTTAAGGGGAATGCAAGCACAAACATAGGCTTTTCCAGGGAAATTTTAAGTAAAAGTATAACATAACTGCTTAACACTTTAGTTTAAAAGTGACTTAACCTTGCAACTCTTAAGGAGCTGCACAATTTGCCTCATAATAAAAATATTTTCCACCTTTTTCTAAATATTTTTGCGTGTCTTTCAAATTACTGCTCTTGTTGAGGTTTGTTGAATTACTTCCTTTTTTTAGGTACCGGAGGCTGACAGCAGCTCTTGTTCTCAGACATGTTGGGACGTGTGGCGTTGTGTTGCATGGTTTTGCTATATCAGTGTTATTGTGATATGAAACTTTTATATTACCTAAAAATTTATAACAGTGTTAATGAATAGGGACTAGTCTGGCTAACTTCAGGTTTAATCCTGGGTTTCCAGTGTTTTGGAGGTGGTTTACTTCTTATGGGGTACACCACTATGGGAATTTGTACTCCACACCTAAGGATCGGGTCATGTTTAAGACAAGAGATCAACATGTTTGAAATCACGTGCCATGGAACAATTATTTCTATGAAATAATGCATGGAAGATCAATTAGAGCTTAATGTGCAGGTGGTAAGAGAATATGAAGTTTGTCTCAGATCAGCATCAGTAAGAAATAGGGATTCGTGGGGGCAACTTTATTCCTTGCTGCTTTCCTGTTGGCTGCAAACAGAATTAAAACCACTTTATTGTTGTATAGGCTGTAATATATTGAAATGATACTAAAACTAATCTAAACCTTTTAGTTTCTGATGTTATGAATCATTTGCAAGTTGGCTACTTATAGTACTACTAATTTGAATTCTTTTATTTTGTTAAATTTTGTCTTTACTTCCCCTTAGACTATTTCAAATTGCAGAGACTGACTGAAAGAAGCAACAACTGTCTCTGCAAATCTAACCGTGATTAGCATCATTTTATTGTAATATAGTAATGAAGTCTTCCCAGATCTTTGACAGTAACTCTGTTACCTTAAATAATCAGCATTTTTACAAGCTTTACTATTTACTTTAATACTATTTATTTCAATACTTTAATGATTATTACTTTAACACATATATATAACATAATACTTTAATATTACATAATACTTTTCTTCTCGCACAGACTGACACTGCTGTTTTGGCTACAGCAGTTGTGTTGCAGCCAGCCTGTATTATCTGTTTAACTACTTCATGTTATATAATGCTAATTTTATAGTATGATAGTATTCATAAACTATGCCCCCCAGCTGCCAATAGACTGGGTTCATGTTTCTGGTTGGTCATGCTGCCATTGCTGCCTCTTTCATGTGAATGTGGTCATAGCTAGATTGTAAAACCCTTGTTTGACTTAAAGAGTTGATAACCACCTTGGTGAAGATGGGTACAAAAAAGATATTCTGCATGTGTTTAGCTTGTTTTGTCTGTTGTAGACTTTTGTTCAAATCATTTTCATACTCTATGGATAAGTCACTGTCGAGCTAGAGGAGTGCATTCCCACCAGGATAGAAAGCTTTATCCCTCAGATACACTTTAAGGATTTGCACCCAAATCCTGCCAGCAATACATACAAGAAAGCATAACGGAGCCACAAGAGCTTCTGGCTGCAGCGGTCAAGTGTTGATGTTTTTATTTTCATTTGCTTCCTGTGTGTGTCTGTCTGTCTGTAAGTGCCTCCTGTGAAAGAGTTAAGCATGTCAGTGTGTAAAGTTTAATAATCCTTTATCTTTGTTCCAGGACACATTGATTGTCTGGTCAGAAGCAGATAACTATGACCTTGCACTCAGTTTCCAGGAAAAGGCTGGCTGTGATGAGATCTGGGAAAGAATTTGCCAGGTAAAATTCAAACCAGGAACACACAGCTGTTTCATTGGTGCTAAAATTCCATTGAGCCTACCACAATGGGCAAGAAGCAGTATCTGTTGATCTGTTTAATGGTTTATGTGCATTGTACAAATTGCTGAGAAACCTTAACCTATGCAAAGTGGTGACTGTACAAATGATACCATCAGTTGTATTCATTTAATAATACCTTTTATTTATGACTCAGGTCCAAGGCAGAGACCCTGCTCTGGACATCACCCAGGACCCCATTGATGAGTCTGAGGAAGAGCGCTTTGAGGAGATTCCAGAGACAAGCCACCTAGTCGAACTCCCACCTTGCGAGCAAGGCAGACTGGAGGAAATTGCCGACTTGGTTACCTCTGTCCTTTCTTCACCCATCCGGAGGGAAAAGCTTGCTCTGGCCCTGATGACTGAGGGCTACATCAAGAAACTCCTGGGTCTCTTCAGAGCATGTGAGGAGGTGGACAACAGGGAAGGCCTCCATCACCTCTATGAGATTGTCCGAGGTGTCTTATTTCTCAATAAAGCAGCCCTCTTTGAGGTGATGTTCTCTGACGACTGTATCATGGATGTGGTGGGCTGCCTGGAGTACGACCCAGCACTGGTTCAACCTAAACGCCACCGGGAATTCTTGACCAAGACGGCGAAATTTAAGGAGGTGATCCCTATCACAGACTCTGAACTGCGGCAGAAGATCCACCAGACTTACAGAGTTCAGTACATCCAGGACATAATCCTGCCCACACCATCTGTCTTTGAGGAGAACTTCCTATCCACACTCACCTCCTTCATCTTCTTCAACAAGGTGGAAATTGTCAGTATGTTGCAGGTAAGGATTCAGACCAAGCTATTTATAAAACATCATTATCAGTAACTGGTTAATTATTTAATCCACTGTGTAGTTTGGCCAGTACGTATACAGTATTGCTGTACATGTTGTGACTAATTAAAATTTGTTTGACAAATTACCATGCTTGTAGATTAGTCCACCAAGATGACTCATGCTTAAAACCAAATTTAAATTTTCTCTTTAAATGTATTTATTTCTCATGTGAAATGTTAAATCGAGTGGGAAACCTCAAATAGTAAGTGTGAACAGACTGAAATGTATAAGCCTGTAATGACTGTACAAATAATGCATGCGTAAGATGTGTATGTCAAGTTTTGTATTGTGATGATGACCAATTAAAGCTGTACACTAAAAACATTTTCAAAAAGTCTTTGAGTGAATAGGTTTAGGCCCATTGTAACACTTGTACGTGGATCGCAATATGATGCAAATGTGAGGCATATGTTATGAACAATAATCTTTATACCACGCAATTATTTGGATGGTGTAAAAAAACAGGACCTTAAAATCCGTTCATTTCACTGTTAGGTGACTGGTTTTAATTTTCTGTATAGTTCTAGGAATCATGGGTTTATTGCTGGAATAATTTGCTTTTCATTCTTGTTGTGCTGAAATTGCAAGCCAGGATTAAATTTTATGTTTAAGGCATGTTTCTTTATTGTTCTGATGTTTTAACCGTGCTTTAAATGTGCTGCAGGAGGATGAGAAGTTCCTTACGGAGGTCTTTGCACAGCTCACAGATGAAGCCACCGAGGACAGTAAAAGGAGAGAATTGGCAAGTATTAAGAAGTTGTTTTTTTTTTTTTTTTAGGTCATATGTTGAAACCTTAAAAAGTAGTTGACTTTCATAACCATGTTTGAGAAATGAGCCCAGAAATGGGGGTTAGCACAGTGACTTTATTTAGGAAAGCTTTAATTATTTTGATCTTTGCATTTCTCATTTATATTGTCATTTATCTATTTACTTTTTTCCTTCTCTCCTTAGGTGAACTTTGTCAAAGAATTCTGTGCATTTTCACAAACGTTGCAGCCTCAAAACAGGGACGCATTCTTCAAAACTCTGGCAAATCTAGGCATTTTACCTGCTCTTGAAATAGTAATGGTACGTTCTAGTTCTCGCATGAATGTGCATATATGAGGTAGTCTTAATAAAAATCTTTTTTGATTGGTCAATGCTCAGTTGAATCAAGTGCAAAGAATTATCGGGCAGTGTCTTTAACTTCTTTTTTTTTTCTATTTAGGGAATGGATGACTTGCAGGTGAGGGCAGCAGCTACTGATATCTTCTCTTACCTGGTGGAATTCAGCCCCTCTATGGTTAGGGAATTTGTCATGCAGGAACCTCAGCAGACAGATGATGTAAGCGTCTAATCATTATTTTTAAAAATGGGCTTTCTCTTTATCCAAAGCAGTGTTTTGGCAGCCGAGGCTCCGTCAGTTTCAAATAGTTCTTTATCACAGCAGGCATTTAGAACAGTCCATAACTGAGATGAAATCTAAATATGGAAAACTGTTTGCTTTATGAACAATGGTGTAAACAAGAGGTGTTTTGTGTTGTGACAACAGCCTGTGACTGTTGGGGCTAACGTGATGACCCAGTTGTTCGAGCTTTACTACAGAGCCATAACACTTGAAGGCATTTTGTAGCTGATGCACAATTTATGTTTGATAAAATAATATAAAAATGCAGAACTGTTACAGAGAATTGCTGAGACAACGCTTGATTAACTTTTTTTTTTTTTTTTAGTTTCCACTGTTGATCTTCTGTTCTGTATACAAAAGGCTTTTTTTGTTTGTTTTAATACTGTATGTTTGCACTTTTTTTGAGTTTTCTTTTCATGCCATGCAAAATTTATTTTTAATCTGAACGTGCTACTGTGTTAACTCCTGTTTTTTTGCTCTGTGTGTGTATTTTTTTGTGTTTCAGGATGTTCTCCTGATAAATGTTGTGATCAAGCAGATGATTTGTGACTCTGACCCAGAGCTTGGGGGAGCTGTCCAGCTGATGGGTCTGCTCAGGACACTCATCGACCCTGAGAATATGTTGGCTTCCACCAATGTAAGCAAGGAAGGAAAAAAAAATTTTTTTTTCTCCAGCCATTGCTCAATGTTGAACACTGTACTTTTTCATTTAAATCAGTTGTTCTCAGACTTTTATCTGGTGTGCCTCACTTCCCCGCACGTTTAGTTACTAAAATGAGATCTTGAGATCTGAGATTAACTAAAATGTTAATGACGTTTTAGTTAACAATGAAAAAGGATCCAAATTGAATTTTAGTGAAATAAGGGTCAGCGGAGTTTTCTTTATTTACAAAACAAAGTCTACAAAGTCAAGTTTATTCAACTTAGTTTCACTCATTATTTTTACCCTAGTTGTCCACAGCCTACCTGCAGTGGCTCTGCCAGTGAGGCCTGCCTCACAGTTTAAGAAACACTGATGTAAAGTAGCACATTTATGGTGCCTACCTCGTTGTTATCTGACAAAATCCCCTATCTGCGTCTCCACATGTCCGTTACCACTGCTAGATTAAGTGTATGTGTCCTCTGAGTGAAACCTTAAACACTTATTAAAGTTTTTTTGTTTGTTTTTTTTCTGATAGAAAACTGAGAAGACAGAATTTCTGAGTTTCTTTTACAAATACTGCATGCACGTGTTGACTGCTCCTCTGCTGGCCAACACTGCACATGACAAAAATTCAAAAGGTGAGATGGGAAGTTAAACTAGGGTACATCAGACTGGAAGACAGGAAATTTCACTGGTTAATCTATGTAATCATATTTCAGATTTGCAAGAGGGATCAACAAAGGTCAACCCAGTGTGCCCAGGTGGGTGTTATTTAAACTGTCAACCATGAACTACTCAACAGTAAGAAATTTGTGCATTTGAAGTGGCTTGAAAGTACTGTTCTTGTAGTAGACAACATCATTATATTATTATTATATTATTATTATTTATTTATTTATTTATTTTTTACTTGAACCCTTCCAAAAGTGGTCAAGTAAATGACCAGCACCTCTTACTAAGGGTGTGGTTCTTTGTCTTTTAGAGGACGTGAATAAGAAATAAAATGTTATGCTAGTCACAGGACTATGAGATTAAGAACAGCTTCAAATTATTAAGGCAGATGCTGATGATACACGAAATCTGGATCGACTCTTCAAACTATATATTAAAGGATTATACAATTGCTGTCTGGCTTGTATTTGAAAATGTACCTGGACAGTGCTGCATGTCTTAACATGATTTGTCTTTATTTATGTAGACAACTTCCAGACAGCTCAGTTGCTGGCACTGATCCTGGAGCTTCTGACCTTTTGTGTGGAACACCACACCTATCACATCAAGACCTACATCATGAACAAAGACCTGCTTAGGAGAGTGCTGGTGCTGATGAACTCAAAGCACACCTTCCTTGCTCTTTGTAAGTTCCCTGTGTTCTGTTAGCGATTACATTGTGGTTGAACCTCATATACAGATATAACCATATGTAACTGCTGTTACATAGCTCACACAAAGAATACGGATAAGACTTTGAATCATATCCTGTCTCGTTTTTTTTACAAAGTGGCTCTGTTTTTGTCCAAGGTGCTCTGCGTTTCATGCGCAGGATCATTGGTCTAAAAGACGAATACTACAACCGCTACATCATCAAAGGGAACCTGTTTGAGCCTGTCATTAATGCCTTGCTGGACAATGGAACCCGATACAACCTCCTCAACTCTGCCATCATAGAGCTCTTTGAGTTTATTAAAGTGGTATTTAAAAGTTCAAACTCTACTTTAACAAGTGGGTTTTTTTTGCATTTGTTTTTGCATTACATATATAATGACCCACCTTTTGCTTTTCAGGAGGACATCAAATCACTCATAGCTCACATCGTGGATAACTTCTACAAAGCACTTGAATCTATTGAGTATGTCCAGACTTTCAAGGGCTTGAAAGGACGATATGAGCAGGAAAAAGACCGGCAGAGCCAGAGACTCAACAGGTCAGAAGCAAGGGTCATTCCCTTGCTGTGATCTTTATCACTTATGCACTCCACCACATAAATTTACATTTATATATGCCGACTTTATATAGTTTTATATTCCCATTCTTGTGAACACCCCTACCAAATTTCTGCATGTTTAGTCAACCTCTGTTAACCCTAACACTTGTCATCATTATTCAGCTTCATAACCTTAATTTATATTTGATCAGATATTGAATTTAAAACACTCAGTTCTGGTTCCCATCTATCAAATATCTTATAAAAGTTTGAATAGTCACTGAGGGCAATTTGCAACTTGCCCGGGTGTCAGAGACGTATTACCACAAGGTGGTAGTTCTGCTTGTGTAGATACCTGTACCTCATGAAGCAGTTTTTCCACCTCTAGATATCGAAGAGATGCACGGTCCTTGGATGAGGATGAAGAGTTGTGGTTCAATGACGACGATGACGATGACGATGGAGAGGCAGTGGAGAAGAGAATGGGGGATGACTTCTCTGATAGCTACGGCAAGTACATGGAAGCCAAAAAAGGTAAGCTGTATTCTATCACTGTATGAATGTTGCTGGATAGTTTTTCCCAGATTGCTGCATGATCCTAGTTTGTGTTGTTGTAGGAGCTGCCAACGGAGCCAATGGTGCCAATAACAACGGGAAAGCTGCTGCCATCCCACCTGCCTCACCAGCCGTCACTCCAAACAACAGTTCAGCTTCTTCTGTCAAAACTGTTCCTCTTCCTGCCACACCAGTAGTGAAGGTAATATTTCATGTTGCAATCTGAGGAAAACTTGAATTCCTTTGTCCAGTTTGGAGGATAGCAGATGTTCTCTGTTTGGTGACAGTATAACAAAGGACAGTCTTTTATCAAAGGCCAGACGTTTTCTGTTTTCCACGATATGTTTCGAGTGGTATCGCAACATTAATGCAAATAAAAGTTACACAAGTTACTTGTTGTCTGCCTTCACTGCCTTCACAGTGAAAAATAAGCAAAATGTGAGTGAAAATTAGAATGCTACGTTTCAGCACTAACAGCTGTCCTGCGTTCCTGCAAAGGTACATGTTGAAATGAAACAGTCACTCTTGTTGTTGTCTTAGACTGCTCTGGTTGGTTTGGTGGACTACCCTGATGATGAAGATGATGAGGAAGATGATGAGGAAGAAGAGCAGTCTCCAAGGAAGCGGCCTCGTTTGAGCTCCTAAGGCTAATTGTCCTCTTTGGTCATGGTGAACGGACATAGAGTCCCTTCCAAATCCCCTCCTCTGGTTGTCTCATTGGTCCTTGGCCTGCCTGTGCCACCTGTGAGTCTCACTGAAGAGATGGACAAAGATGAGCTCCCACCTCACTCAGTCCCTTCTGATCGCTGCTCCTGCTTCTCCCTCTGCAAAAGGAGATGAAGAGTTGCTTTTGTTTTTGTTTTTTTAGTAAGAAGGATCAATCTGTGTCTCAGCCTGTTTACCTCTTCCTTTTCAACAGCCTCTTCAGGGAGATTCCCCAAATCTCTTTTCTTCCACCTGAGAACCTCTTTGACCCTTTGAAAATTCATCTCTCCCCTCTTTCACTCCTTCCTGCTCTCCTTTCCTGTTCTCACTTCTTTGTCCTCCTCACCCACCACCCTAAACACCAACAAGACATTGAAGTTGAAATTGGTGGCACCGCAGTTCCCAGCTCTACAGTGCAAAGGAAGCTGCAGTCCTACAAGGGCCCCACAGCACCTGTCACCTGCTCTTATTTAAAAAAAAAAAAAAAAAAAGAAAAGAAAAAAAAAATCCAAACCAAAAAAAAAGCCCTTCCATCCTTCTCAAATCCAAACCAATGAGCTCCAGAGACAGAGGAAGTCAGATCACAACCAGCCAGTGTATGAACTTGTCAGCAGGCCAGTCAGGCTAGCAGGACTAGCCGTCATAGTAATAGAAAGCTTGACTGGCTGAAGCTGTGTGTGCCGCCCTCCCAGAGACTTTAGTCGTGGATAGAGGGACATCATAGAAAAATCCCCAAATTCTTAAGACAAGGGAGCTGACCAGTGAGACTGGGATGAAGACTAAGAACGAGAGGAGCAGGACTCAAACCTTCAAAAGCCATGTTGTCAGTTTGGTCGAGGCACACACACACACGATGATACACGCACATACAAGACTGTGTTAGCCAGGAAGTCCTGTATTTCATGACTTTGTTAAAAAGTACTGTACAGATCTTTTTGTTCCTCTTTTTAATCTTTTGCCCCTGATGTGATTTTTGAAAGGGGAGCGAGACCCCTACCTGCCTGTGTTCTTTTTGTTGTCGCACAAAAAGGTGGGGTCACTGTTCACCCTTTGAGTACAGTTCATTTGATTCAGTGTAAAAATACAGAGAAGTCCTAAATGCTGGTTTAAAAATAACAAAAAAACTTAAAACTGCAGTAAAGTTGTTTCTTTTTTTTTTTTCTTTTTTCAGCCAACATTTTGAGGATGTCTGGAATTTTGTACTTAAGTCAAACTTGGCGTCCTCGCTACAGTGTGCACATCATCAGCCCAGTTTGTGTTTTAACAGGGTGGCAAACCCGAGCTGTTCATCCTTCTCCCAGGCAGATCTCAGGTTCAGAGTTTAATTTGCATCAGAAACAAAAAGCTACCCACCTTGTTGGGGCACAGTTGGTATAAAAGGTGGATGTAGGCAGTGGCGTCACCCACTGGTTTGTGAAGTCCTGTTCTGAAGCCTTGAGCTTAGCATCTTGGAGTTTTAAAACCAGATGTGAGAAGGGAGGAGATGATCTTGCTGTGAACAAGGATACCACACACTGGATCCTACCCTGACTAATCCCATTTTCTGATTCTAATAATGACCGCAATTTAGAAAAGTGAGCTTCATGTTTTATTCAGTATTACATGAAACTAGTGATTGAAACCATGAAGCCATAAGCAAAGTGTTTACTGAGGTCATATAGCAAGCAAGTTGAGGGCCGGTTTCCCATGAACTTCTTTAATATCAAGTTTTTTTTTTTTGCAACCAGAGTTGGCCCCATCCACACTGGTTTCACTTTTCAGTCCTGGAAGCTGTGTCCATCTTTTGTACTACGGTCTGGCCAGAGTAACACTGCTAGATGGTGAATAATCAGATATTACATATACTGTGGAGACTGCTTCTAATCAGTTTGAGGTGCTAAAGGGGGCTTTTGTTTTCATTTTGAGGGTTCAAAGTGTCGTTCCCAAAATTTAAAGCCTATTTCAAGTTTTTTCATTTTCTGTTTAAAAAAAAATAAAATAAATAAAAATTAAAAAAAAAAACCCTACAGATCAAAAGTTAGTTTAATTAAGTCTTTTTTTTTTTAAAAGAGTTTTTAATTGACTGAATGGATGATCTGTTTTTATTAGTTGCGATAAATATGATTTACCTCGCAGTCGATGCAGTGAAGTTTTTGAATCAAACAGTGGTTTTTGTGCGTATTATTTCTGACAACACACCGGTGTGATGAAGCGGGATAATTCTGTCGGGTTGGAACATTTCTTTCATTGCTTCTTCTCTCATGGTCCCAACACAAGCACATAGGAAGATGAAGGGAATCGAAACTGGGTTAAAAAAAAAAAAAGCTAGATGAGATGTTCATTTACAGCAACGCAAGCAGGAGGGTAGGAGATGAGAGAATTATTGCCAATGTGCTTTTCAGGAGCAGCACCTGCAGTGAATTGTCTTTCCTCCTCTATGTTGGTTCCATCCAACAATGACTGTTTCTGCTCTCCCTTGATGAATTTGTACCAAGTGCATTTACTACCACCATCCATTCTTAACATTTGTATGAATTTATTTGATAAGTTTTGAAATTAAATGTGACCCTGACATTGAACTTGTGAATCTAGCTTTGTTTACCAACTTTGTACCAATTGGCAATCGGAGCTGGAAGTGTCCTAGATTTTATGCTATTTTAAAGTTATTTTTATTGCTTAAAATGCCAGAAAATATTAAGAGAATGGACATGTGGGCTTTGACATCTGGAAAATTATACGTACATAGTATATTCTTATACTACGCACAGTATATCAGTTGGCTTAACCGCATGGAAAGTTACACAGAGCTAAGAGTAGGAAAACAAAAAGCCTGCGCTATTGGCTCCCATGGAGAATGGTCTGAAAAAGAGAAGAGATCCAGTGGGCAGCAGTTCTCTGGACGAAAATGCCTTGTCAATGTCAGAGGGGCCAGGCTGCTTTGATAGTAACAGGAAAAATGTGCAACACACAGAATCTTGCAGGAGCTTGGCTGCAGCAGTAGAGGACCACACAACTATCAGTTGAGAACAGAAAGCAGGCTACGATTTGCACAGGTTTAGAAGACTGGACAAACTTTGCCACAATAATTAGGGCAGTTATGAAAACAAAAGGGGATCCAACCTGGTACTTACCCACTTCAATAGTTAGACTTTGTAATTAGAATTTTTTTTTTTTTTCAATACATTCAAGTCTAGACTGCGGGTTGTTTCTAAAAAATATATTTTTTTATTAAACAGCATACACAATAACAACATTACAAATAAACTGGTGCATTATGGTTGCTTGAAGTGAAGACTCTTGATTGGTTTGCAGATAAATACGGCACTCATAGAAAGCAGCGCACTGTTCTCTTGGCCCCTGTATGAACACGTGATTGGTCATCTTGACAACTTTCACAGCTCTCTTAACTGCGAACAATGTACCAGCTTCCTTTTGGGAATGCTTACAGTGGAAAAACAATCTGTGCACTGGATCCAGCTAATACTGCCTTCAGATTAGCGTTTTCCCAAATCTGTACTCTCATTGATTCATCACATCACGGTCAGTTACTGTTAACTGTTGCTAGAAAAAAGTAAGCCAATGTCTGTATCCAAAACCAGCACTCCAAACATACAGACTAGTTGTAAGAAGTCGCAAAATGCGTTTTGTGCCATTACCGACAGATGTAGTGTTGCATAACATTCAATCTGCTGCTTATTTTCTTAATTGTCTTTCAATTTTAGAAAACAGAGAAAAAAAATAACTATTTGTATACCCCCCTTTTTTATTTGAAAAGTACAAAACATCTAAATATCTTGTTTACCTTTGTAAGTGACAAAAATATTCAAATCTTCACAATTTTGCTTTAAAATGACAAATTTGACAAAAATAATTAATACCTGTTTGGATTGATTTGTTGTCCCACACCTAGATGTTTCTAGCAAGTAGTGTACAGACTGAAAAAAAACTTTTTTTTAATCCAGTTTTTGAACCAATGGTCTACAAATGTAGCAGTTATACAGCACATTTTAAGTAGTAGTGCTTTGAAACTATACTCGGTCATGCATTCACACACCAGTGCAGGTGGAGCTGCCAAGTAAGGTGATGCCTTGCCATCAAGAGGAAATTCAGGTTCATTGTCCTGCTCGCCCAGCACACTTTGGCATGTGGCGGGGTTATGGCCGCACCACCAAACCTGCGATTAGTACTCTACTCCTGAACCCACGATCCCCAAAGTATAATTGAAGTCTGTCTACAAATGAAAAGCAGAGGTTTCGGTACCACTGGCAGGATATCGCTTGATATACTGAAGCACACAGAACAGTGTGCTTTAGCTTAATTGACATTTTCTGAACTTGCTCAGTCCAGTACCGAAAGTAGCTATCAGACCTTTAAATATTCGCGTGGTCTGTTATGAGTAATGTGTCAATTAAAAACAGAGATGCTCTTTTTTGCTACAGAGAAAAGAACTCAGAAGACGGAAGATCCCATACTTTCTGTCTTTTAGAAAAAAAAAAGATTTGCATTATGAAATATGCAGCAGTGTAAAGGAAGCCATGTGTGCGATCGCCAGAGTAAATAGATAAGATATAAGGGAGAATATTGCATTTTGAGGGGAAGTCATTTCTTGATCACTTCTTCTTTCAGCTTGTCAGCAAGGTGCTTTCTCTTCTCCAGCTTCTTTCTCTCCTCAGCAGATATCTCCTGTGAGAAGAGACCAGGCCAGGAAGCAATCAATACTCACCAGCAGTGGCTTTAAATAAAATGTGGAAAAGACTAAAATACAACCAAGCACATGTGTCTACATACAGTAAACTAAACAGAGGCATCTAGTGCTGGAAACATGGCCGCAGTATGCCTGCCTGTAACTTTGAGTTTAACAAGGTGCTGTCAGAGAATCGCATCTAATAAAGAATAGGAGCTGAGTCAGATTCTTTTCAGAAGATCGATGATTTCAATCAACACAAATCAAGATCTGTTTCTCTTCAGTTTGTGTCAATAAAATCATTAATTTAAGTTAAAAAAAAAAAGTTTATATATGTTCTTTCAGTAGATTTCCAGTTGGTGAGAGAATGCAGGGAATGATTACTACAAAGCTAAAGCAGATGAACACACAAGACATGAACAAGTACAGTAGTTCACATCAGAGGCAGCTGATGGATCACCTTCTGATTGGAGGAGTGCTGTGCTGGAGGAGCACAGTGAGGAGGTG
Source organism: Tylochromis polylepis (assembly GCA_015107715.1). Taxonomy (NCBI): domain Eukaryota; kingdom Metazoa; phylum Chordata; class Actinopteri; order Cichliformes; family Cichlidae; genus Tylochromis; species Tylochromis polylepis. The sequence goes on from VVHJ01032183.1 coordinate 36,557, forward strand.
GTGTAGGAGGAGGAGAAGTAGGAGGAGGAGGGGAACAGGCCCCATTTCTCTGGGACTGACCCACTGCCTCCTGACAGGCCAGTCCAGAGCAGATATAAGTGGATGGAAATGAAGAACAAGAAAAAGCAGCAAATAAAACAAGTTGGGATGAAGGGGAAAAGAAATTAAATGTAGGTTAAAGAAAATCAGGTGAAATATGGATAAGTGGTCCTGGATGAGGCATAATTCATAACCAGTGTCAAACTTAAATTACTAATCTTTACAGATGACTTTGAAGAACTTAAATAAGCCACTATGAGTATTAATGCATGAATGTGTGTCTAATCAAAAACAATGGATTCATTTTGACATTTTTTCTCTCAACTAAAGAAACCGCTGGAAATCCCTGTTTCAACAGACAGAATTTGTGCCAAACTGCCTGCAGCAGTTGAATAAGCAACTTTGTGAAGTGAGGCATAGGGAAGGAGGTGAGGACCAGGCTGCATTTACCGGGGTAGTGCTGGGTGATGGTGTGGGGCTGCTGGGTGCCTCCTCCGGCCAGGACGACTGCTTGGTTTTCTGCTGCTCTTTTCTGAGCGCGTGGAGCTTGTCCCTCTGCTGACGCAGATATGCCGCCCTCTGCTGGAGCTGCTCCTGTTGTGATGCTGATAACTCCTGCAGAGACGTGTAGGTGAAGTTCAGACGAGGAATTTAAACGTGCATCTCTAACTGTTCTGAGTTTTTAGTTGTCGTTTTAAAATTGTTAGTAGGTTGTTTAGAAGCCCATGGGTGAAAAACCCACAACCCTAACCCTTTCTCTGTATTAACTGTCCTGATGAGATTTTGGTCTAAATTGGTGGTTCAAGATAATATCAAATAAAG